>JASPKZ010010120.1:0-89798 GCA_030220185.1 Diploptera punctata
AGAATTACCGTATGTCAAAAAAAAAAACTTCCTGTCGATTTTCCTTTGCAATGCTTAAAATGGCTGTTGTGTTTTCGTAACGGCCACATTTGTCAATCATGTAACAGCATAGTGAAGACGTATCTGTTTGTGTGAAGATCCTCCAATCTTGATTTTCTATTAAAGATTTGTCCTATATTACATTTATTTGAGAGTCCAAAGGGTCTTCTCGATTTCAACTATTCTTTTTACTTTATTCTCCATTCTTTGGTCAAATGTATCTCTTTGCCTACGTAGCATAAACATATTTTTCTACGTACTGAATATCTGTCGGCACTTTCATATTGAACTTTGTATTGTGTTTTACATTATTTTGTTTTTGTTGGAGATAATTGAAATACCTAACAACTGTAAAGTTACCCGTGTCTTATCTCAGAACCGTGCTTGATATCTCAAATTGAATAGTCATTCCAAAGAGGCTGTAACCCTCTTTTTTCTGTTTAAAATTTACGTACAAAACAATGTTAATAACACATGGGGGCTAGTTTTTTATGCAAAAATCAGTTGTCGAAAAATAAAATACATGTTTGTTCCTTTTTTTCTAATTATTTTATTCAGTCCTAAAGTAGAGTTATGGCGAATAAACATTTATTTCTGTAAAATTGTAGACTTTCACGGCAGATGTTTTGATTCATGTATTTTATGTATTTTGGGCTAAATGGCCGTGGTCTGGTTTTATTAATATCACTGGGGAACAAAAAAATATTTTTTTCTTGGTGCCTGAAATTTTTCACCTGATTCTGGGTATTTCGGCACTGCTGATTCCAAAAATGTCATCCATTTTGTTGCAGCAGCTCTAGTTTGCAAGATATTGATGATACTGCTCTTATGTACCACCATTGTAAATCGATTGTTTGCATAAT
This sequence comes from Diploptera punctata, assembly GCA_030220185.1. Lineage (NCBI taxonomy): Eukaryota > Metazoa > Arthropoda > Insecta > Blattodea > Blaberidae > Diploptera > Diploptera punctata. Next base: position 903 of record JASPKZ010010120.1, read on the forward strand.
ACTAATTGATTTAATCCAAGTTATATTCATGTTGTTGTTGCCGTTTGCATATGTAATTTTACTAATTTGACAATTGTTTATCCTTTTTCTAGACTGACATGGCTTCAACACGAAGAAAATGTGTGAATAATCCTGATGTGTTTTGTTTCATCTGTGGGGAGTACACATTCACTCAACAAAGAAAACCTATAACTGACTTTGTAAGAAGAGCTTATTTGGCCTATTTCAAAGTACAACTGGGAGATCAAGATAAGCCTTGGGCACCTCACATTGTATGTAAAACGTGCACAGAGCATCTACGACAATGGACAAATGGGAAACGGAAATGCTTGAAATTTGGGGAACCAATGATCTGGCGAGAACAAATTAACCATAGTGATGACTGCTATTTTTGTTCAGTCAATGTAAAGGGCATCAATAGCAAAAACCGGAATAGATGGGTATATCCCAATCTACGCTCCGCAAGACGCCCTGTTCCACATTCAGAGGAGATACCTGTTCCAATTTTTACCAGTCTTCCAGAGTCACCAGAAGAAGAGGATGATTCAACTGAAAGCTATTCTGAGGGAAATGACAGCGATTTCCCAGGACCTTCATCAGTTTCATCCGGTTTTAGTCAAGCGGAACTGAACGACCTCATAAGGGATCTAAGTCTTCCAAAGAAGTCATCTGAGTTGTTAGCTTCCAGGCTGGCAGAGAAACAATGTCTGTTACCGGGAACAAAGGTCACAGTCTATCGCAAAAGAGAAACAGACTTCCTGCCATTCTTCACAGTAGAAAATCAATTTGTTTTTGTATGAATGTTGAAGGACTGTTAATGAAGCTGGGTGTAAGAAAATACACACCAAGTGAATGGCGGTTATTTATAGATAGCTCCAAACGCAGCCTAAAATGTGTTCTTTTGCATAATGGGAACATATACAGGTCAATCCCAATTGGTCACTCAGTTTCTATGCGTGAAAATCAACATACAATAGCTACAGTGCTAGAGAAGATCTCTTACCGTGATCACCAATGGGTAATGTGTGTCGATCTCAAGATGGTGAATTTTCTTCTAGGACAACAAGGTGGGTACACCAAATACCCATGCTTTATATGTTTATGGGACTCTAGAGCCAAAGATCAACATTGGGTGAGAAGGCATTGGCCTCTTAGAGAAAGCATGACGGTTGGAGAAAAAAAACATCGTTGCAGAACCTTTGGTTGACAGAAAACAACATCATCTTGCCACCACTGCATATTAAACTTGGTTTAATGAAACAGTTCATCAAGGCGTTGAATAGAGATGGAACATGTTTTGGCTACATATGTACAAAATTTCCTGCACTGAGTAAGGAAAAAATAAAAGCAGGTATATTGGATGGACCACAAATCCGCCAACTTATTAATGACCATCAATTTCAAGACTCAATGAATGATACTGAAGCAGCCGCATGGTCTTCGTTCTGTATGGTAGTGAAGAATTTCCTTGGAAACTATAAGTCTCCTAATAGTGATGAACTAGTGGAGAATATGCTCACTGCTTTTGTGCACTAGGTTGTAACATGAGCATCAAATTACACTACCTACACAGTCATTTGGATCGATTTCCAGACAATCTTGGAGATGTAAGTGAGGAACAGGGTGAGCGTTTTCACCAGGAATTAAGTACAATGGAAGAAAGGTATCGTGGACGGTGGGATATACATATGATGGCGGACTACTGTTGGAGCATCCACCGAGAATGTCCAAGATCATTGCATCGGAGGAAATCACAGAAACGGGGATTCTGCGACCTGATGGAGGAAAATTAATGATTCTAACGAGACTAATGTGTAAATAAATTATGGTAGTTATATAGATACAGTTGTTTCATGAAAAAGAAAGTATTTGTTCTTTTGTATTTAATTGTATGCGAGTAATATAGTTGTATATGTGGACCAGTATTTTTGAACTGGATATAATTTGAATAAACTCTATCTCAAAAACTAGAGCTGATAGGACGAAACTGAAATCATCTTTGGAATCAGTGACCCAAATATACCCATAAATAGGTGAAAACATTAAGGCACCAAAATCACTGTTCCCCAGTGTATTCGATGTTTCGTCTACTACTGCGGTAGACATTTTCAGGAGATTCTGCGTGCTCTTTGACCTCCTAACTCTTCAAATGTCGGCGGTATTACTGGCTGTGCGTTACTGGACTTGACTGGATAAGGCGAAGTCTAGCTTCGCCCAATGTGCTGCGTATGTTAGAACCCACTATGGCTCTTTGACAGCTAAGTTAATAGTGGCTATCATCACGGGGTTGTAGTTCACTTAACCCGAGCCTATTTGGCTGCGCTAGCGTTTGCGTGCGAAAGGTGATAAAAATTGACACAGATAGGGATGTGATGACATGAAGCAGGACATCAGAAACCACATTGCTTTCAAGCCGAGAGTCCGAAATCCAGCATTGTGGAATGAGCCACACTACTCCAGGTGAGAGCACATCGCCAAATCTCTGGCTGTATTTAATGAGGGGTAAATCGGGTGAATATGTTTGTATGTACAGCACGCCACTGAGGCAAGCGTCACATACTGCGTACCATAACATTTGTATGCAAAGATGCAAATTTGTGCATCTTGCTTACATTTTCATTTATCATGGCATCAATATGGGGAAGTTGCGCTACGTTTGTAGGTGAAACGAGTTGCTTGAAAAATTATTTTCAAGCACTTATTCTGTATAATGTGTATCCTTCGTCTATGCTGTTTTGCGAGGATACTCCAGGCCTCACATCCGTACAGTAGCATGCTGCGGATCATGCTTTTATACAGTAAAAGTTTGATCCTACGTGTCAATGTATTCAACCTGAAAAATGGGTATATAATTGCAATTGCTTGATTTGCTTTATGTTGTAGATGTCGAATATGAATTTTGAACGTAAGATTGGGGTCCAGAGACCCCACGAACTTGACTGAAGGTTCTAGGCGGAGATTTTGAGTTCCCAAGCTTAGTTGGATGCGTGACCGTCTGGTTGATTTAGTGAAAAAATCGCCTGGGTTTTGCCGTATTATCTTTATCTTCCATAACTGGAACCTAAGATAGATACCGTTGAGAGCGGTTTGGAATACATGGATTCGATTGGGAAGAGATTTGAAGGTGGTCTGGTAAAAGAAACAAGTATGATCGGCGAATGATGCGGTATGAATGTAGGAGATAGTAGGATGGTCTGATACATATAACGTATATAGTATGGGTGAAAGACAGCACCTTGGGGAACTCCCGCCAAGATTGCCTTGCATTCCGATTTATTCCCACTGATCGAAACATAGAATTTCTGCCAGTAAGGTATTTTGCAATTAATTTAATAAGTGGTGCAGAAATTTGAAATTTGATTAGTTTATATATAAGCCCATTTATCCAGGTATAAAATGCCTTCTCAATGTGCAGGAATACAGCGATGGTACTACATTTCCTGTTATAGCCAGTGACAATATGATCAACCAGACTTCCTAGCTGGAGCGGAGTGTTATGTAAATTTCGAAATCCAAATTGGTGGTTTGGTAAAAGAGCTTTGTTTGCAACTTCAATTTTGAGTCTTACCAAAATTATTTTCTCCAACATTTTGCCCAGTACACGCAGCAGACTAATTGGTCGCAAATTGTCTGGGTCTGATGGATTCTTGCCGGGTTTTGAGAGGGTTTTGACTTTGGCAAGTTTCCACACGTTTGGAAAATACTTTAACTTAATACAGTATTTAAAGATTTGGAGTAAAAGGAGTAAGGGATTGATTTTTGACAGCAAGGTTCGAGATACCATCGCTTCCAGGGGCACGGTTAGGATTGAGGTTACGTTCAATTGTACGCACCTCTGTAAGGTGGATGTCTGGAAGGACATGTGGGATAGGAGTAGCAAGAAACGTAGTAACAACGTCATTTACCTCAGCCTCATGTATTGGAGTAGTGAGTTCATGTGGTCGGAACAGACTGGCCAGATGTGTAGCAAGGACCTGGGCCTTATCGCCAGGGTGATAGGCCCAAGTACCATTGCTGCTGATTGCAGAAGGAGGAGCAGGAGCTCTTCTCATTCTGATCCCTTTAAGGTTATCCCACGGAGGAGTTCGATCAATATTTTGTTGAGTCATAGACTCTTCTCAAGTTGCTGCAATTCCTTACGCAAAGTCTTCGGAAGCTGTGAATTCCTACATCTTGTGTTAGACACTCTGTCGTTCAGAATTACCGTATGTCAAAAAACTTCCTGTCAATTTACCCTTGCAATGCTTAAAAAATATCTCTCGTGTTTTCGTAACGGCCACATTTGCCAATCATGTAACAGCATAGGGAAGAGGTATTTGTATGTGTGAAGATCCTCCAATCTTGATTTTCCATTCAAAGATTTGACCTAAAATACATGTATTTGAGAGTCCAGAAAGTCTTCTAGAATTCAACTATTGTTTTACATTATTCTTCATTCTTTGGTCGGATGTATCTCTGGAAATCGAGTCCCTATTTATAGTTGAGTATTGTATGTTGATGTTTTCTATACGGTCCGTTACTTTGGAGCTATTTTTTGATTGGTTGTCACTAGATTAAGTCATAGGTTTTATTCAAGTCTTATATAATGCCGGGATCTATATTACATTAATCTTCATAGTTTATTATTTTATAATTTTAAATGTACATGCCCCCACAGAAGATAAAGATGACAAGATCAAGGATGAGTTCTATCAAGAATTAAAATGCTTATTTGATAGCCATTCACGATATCATATGGAAATTGTCTTAGGAGATTTTAAAGCAAAAGTGGGGCGGGAAGATATATCCAAACCAACAATAGGCAAATTCAGTCTACATGAAGATGGTAACGACAACGGGGTTAGATTAGTCACATTTGTCACATCAGAGAGTCTCATTGTTAAGAGAACAACATTTCAGCATAAGGATATTCATAAATACACCTGGACGTCCCCAGATGGAGAAACTCGGAACCAGATAGATCATGTATTAGTGGATAAACGCTGGCACAGTGGCATCATCGATGTTAGATCACTTAGAGGGACAGACTGCAATTCGGATCATCATCTCGTCAGAGTGAAAATCAGACAACGGCTATCGCTTATGAGAGGAACAAAGGCTAAAGATGATTCTGTAAAATTTGAATTAAAAAACTTGAAAAATGATGAAATGCGGCAAGAATACCAAATCAAAATTGCTAATAGATTTGAAGTACTGGAATCTTCACATGACAATGTGGCAAACGAAGAAGACACTGATATAAATAAAGAATGGGAGGCTATAAGATATTCTATTAAATTGTCAGCATCAGAAAGCATTGGTTGTTTAAAAAAGAGGCAAACAAGAAATGTTTTGATGAGGAATATGCTGACATTGTGAAAGAAAGTAAGCTAGCAACATTGAAATGGTTACACGAGTCAAATGAGGTAAATTAGAGGAATTGGGTAGTATTAGACGGGAAACCACCAAGTTACTAAAGAGTAAAAAGAGGGGAACATTTGAGAGAGAAGATTAATGATCTTGAAATTAATGCAAAAAATAGGAACATTAGAGAATTATATCAGGGAATTAGGATAGATATGAAAGGGTTTCAGGCTAGCTAGAACAAACATAATTCGGAATGAAAATGGAGATATGGTTGCAGATTCCAGGAGTATATTAAATAGATGGAAAAGTTACTTTAATCAGCTATTAAATGTACATACAGAACAGGACATTGAGGAGGATAATTGACAGACAGCAGAATTGCTAGTCGCAGAACTAAGTGCATTAGAGGTTGAAATGGCGATTGAAAAATTGAAGATGTATAAAGATCAGGTTCGGATGGGATCCCAGCAGATATGATAAAATCAGGGGAAGAAAAATTTATGGACAAGATACGCTGGTTGCTTAGTATGATTTGGGAAAAAGAAGCTCTTCCAGATGAATGGAAGGAATCAATTATCGTACCAATTTATATGAAAGGAGATAAAAATGATTGCAACAACTACAGGGGAATCTCATTACTTTCAACTTCGTACAAAATTCTAACAAATATATTAGTAAGGAGACTTACTCCCTATATTAATGACATTCTAGCAGATCATCAATGTGCATTTAGAAGAAAAACAGGTCTACAACAGATCAGATTTTTAGTATCAGACAGATTTTAGAAATAAATGGGAATATAATGGTACTGTACATTAACTATATGTTGACTTCCAAAAAGCATATGATTCAATTAAAAGGGAGAAGTTATATAGTATCCTGCTGGAGTTCGGAATTCCTAAAAAGTTAGTTAGACTTATACGAATGTGTCTAAATGGCTCAAAGAGTAGGGTGCGTGTAGGCAAAAACAGTTTTCGGACACTTTTGAAATCCAGAATGGATTGAAGCAAGGAGATGCACTATCTCCTCTACGATTTAATTTTGTACTAGAGCATGCCGTCAAATCTTTAGAGAATGAGGAAGGCTTACAACTCAATGGTATTAATAAGCTGTTAGTTTATGCTGATGATGTAGTATTATTGGCCGATAGCGAGGAGATACTAAAGGACAACACGCACACACTATTGAGTAACACTAAGAAATTAGGACTGGAAGTAAATACCAATAAAACTAAATATATGGTCACACATAGAAATACATTATATAATGGAAATGGACAGCTAATGACAAATGAGGGAAATTTTGAGGAAGTGGCTGAATTCAAATACCTAGGAACAATAATCACAAACAGGAATGAGATGCACAAAGAAATTAAACATAGGCTCAATTCTGGAAATGCGTGCTATTATGCATTGCAGAGACTCTTGATGTCCCAACTCCTTTCAAAAAAACGTTAAGCTGAAAATATATAAAACTATTATTCTACCAGTTATATTATATGGGTGCGAAACATGGACTCTTACTTTAAGGGAGGAAAGGAGATTACGAGTATTTGAGAATAAAGTTCTTAGGAAAATTTTTGGACCAAAGAGAGATGAACAGACAGGTGAATGGAGAAGACTACATAACAATGAACTACATGGTCTTTATAGGAAGCCAGATATAATAAGAACAGTTAAGTCTCATAGACTGCGATGGTCAGGACATGTTGCACATATGGGGAATGAAAGATTTGCATGGAAGCTTCTTGTAGGAAAGCCAGAGGGAAAACGCCCAGTTGGTAGACCAAGAATGAGGTGGGAGAATAACATTAACTATGATTTGAGGGAAGTAGATTATACAGGGAATGATTGGAAAGCATTAGCTCAGGATAGGGATGTATGGAGAGCTAATGTCCGCGTGGCCATGAACCTATGGGTTCGATAGTGCCAGTGAGTAAGTAAGTAAGTTTATTCTTTCTTGTTAAATTAATTTTTGTGTTTGTAAATTTCAATAGCCTCTCTGTGAAGTGTGGGTGTAGTAATGTTTTGTTTTAAAAAAACTTGTGTTTCTTCAAATTTTATGCCATGTTATTTGTTATGCACTACATGTTCGGCTTCAGACGATTTTTCTGTTTGTTTCAACCTACAATTTGTCTTGTGTTCTTGTATTCTTGTACTTATCGTCCGTTTTGTAGTTCCTATGTACACTTCACCACAACTACATGGAATACGATGTATACCAGCAGTACTTAAAGGTTCTGGTTTATCTTTTGGTGAATTTAATGCATTGCTAATTTTATGCGTAGGCTTGTAGATAGTGTGGATCATATTTTTTTTTCAGACTTCGCCCTATTTTGTCAGTTATAGATTTAACATAAGGTAGAAAAACCTTACCTTTGATTTGTTCCATAGTTCTTATGTTAGTTTCATGTTTTTTTAGGATTTACTGCACGGCTGAAAAAAAGATTTTTACTATATACGTTTTCTTGGAAGGCTGTTTAAAGATGATTAATTTCTTCTTGGATGTATTGTGGTTCAGATATCCTATTTGCGCGGTAAACCAGAGATTTTACAATGCCACACTTTTGCCTAGGATGATGATTTGACTGTTCGTTTAGGTACCTGTTCGTATGAGTAATTTTCCTGTAAACTCGGTGTCCAAGTGTCATATCTTTGTTTCGTATTACTAAACATCCAAAAACGGTAATCTGTTGTTTTCTTCCTGTTCAATAGTGAATTGAATACTAGGGTAAATGCCATTTAATTGCTCTATCAAGTTTTTCAATTGTTCCTTACCATGTTCCCAGATGACGAAAGTGTCATCCACATATCTCAGCCATACTGTGGGTTTCAATGTTGCGTTGTCTAAAATCTGTTTTTCAAATTTTTTCATGTAAAAGTTGACTATTACCGCCCTTAATGGACTCCACATAGCTACGACATCTATTTTCTCGTAAAATGTCCTCTCCATTGGAAATAAGATTCTGTAAGACAAATGCGATAATGTGCTACTATGTCTGTAGGAAAAAGTTCTTGCAAGTATATCATCGTGTCTCCAATAGGTACCTGGTGAATAATGAAACCCCATCAAAGCTCAGTATTCTATCGTTCGGCTTTAGTTTTAATTTGTCAATTTTTTCTATGATTTTCGTTGAGTACTTTAATGTATGGTGTTGTAGTAGTTAGGCTAGAAACTTAGCGAGTTTGTACGTTGGTGATCCAATGGCCGCAACGATAGGTCTGAGTGGCGTTCCTTCATTGTGTATCTTAGGTAATCCGTACAGTCTTGGTGGTAGGGCTTCTGATTTGTATAGTCGTTTTTTAATACCATCTTTAAGTGACGAACTCTTTATCAGTTTGTTGCATTTCCGAATAACTCTATCTGTGGGATCACTTTTAAGAATATGATATGTTCCTGGTTCTACAAGGTGCTGTATTCTCCGGTCATAATCTACTGTTTTCAGGACGACTGTGGCCTTTCCCTTATCAGCAGGGAGAATGATGATATCCTTGTCTGCATTTAGATTTCTTATAGATTCTTTTTCTTTATGTGATAAATTGCTTTTAGGTGGTTTCGCTTTTCGGAGAATGTGTGATACTACACCCGTTATTTCCTCCCCAAGGTGAACGGGAAGCTCTCTTATTCCTGCTTCTACGTTGGCTAAGATATCTTCGACCGGCACAGTTGTAGGTGTTATTGCGAAATTTTCTCCTTCGACAAGTATCGATGTTTCGTCTTCATATATATCTATCTATTCGAAGTTTTTAAGAATTAAGAAAGAAAAAATGAAGACTTCTGTGCAACTTAAGTTTTCTTATACGGTGTAGAGACACGGAACAGTCCCTCAATTTATACAATGCAAGCAAATCATCGAAACAACAAAAGCAAATAGGATTAATAGACGACTGGAACGTGCTCTACTAAGAGAAAGAATACACGATACCAGAAGAACGTTGGGAATGAATGACCTGAAATGACTTGATATACATCTAAAAATTTGCAATATTCTCTCCAAGGCAGACTGGGATAAGATTGATAATATCACAATTCAGAGCTTTAGCCACATCTTAGAAAAGACCACAGCACATTAACAACAGGAATACGCCAATTTCGATCAAACATAAACAAGCCACACAACTCAAAAATGTGGTGAACCTGACAGACCGGCAGCTAAATGAAGACGATTATCGATACTTTCCAAATGAGGAAATTTCGCAATAACACCTACAACTGTGCCGGTCAAAGATATCATAGCCAACGTAGACGCAGGAATAAGGGAGCTTCCTGTTCATCTTGGGGAGGAAATAAGGGGTGAAGTATCACTCATTCTCCAAAAGCGAAACCACCTAAAAGCAATTTATCACATAAAGAAAAAGAATCTATAAGAAAGCTAAATGCAGACAAGGATATCATCATTCTCCCTGCTGATAAGGGAAACGCCACAGTCGTCATGAAAACAGTTGAATATGGCCGGAGAATCCGGAGAATACAGCAGCTTCTAGAACCAGGAACATATAAGATTCTTAAAAGTGATCCCACAGCTAGAGGTCTTCGGAAATGCAACAAACTGATAAACTTTTATATGAACCAAAAAGTATTGAAACAGTTACATTTTTATTTTTTACACGAAGTTAAATGGTTAAAATAATACATTAATTACCTCTCATCTTAGTCGTCCTCAACTATGTAAAAGCCACTTAAAGCATCTGGTAGTCAATTCTTAATACGTTCGACCATCAGCTGACTGAAAGGTACTAATTGTTGGTTTAAGTTCTATACCAGTAGATAGGATTCAGATCTTGTGTGTGTTCTCGATTAGTAGGTTTATTTGTAGCCTTCTTTTGAAATTTAAATTTCTTCAAGGATGTTTATTCTGTATTACTCTTCCTCCTGTGTGTAATACAAAAAAACTATTCATTTTGTCGAATTGATTACCTATTTCTGTTATAAGTTTGGTTAAGCTTAATTTACACTCATTACATTTAAAATCATATGTTGATTTAATCTTCTTAATAGAATATATCCTACATTCCGGTTCTACCGAAATAAACCTTGTAATAAATAATCGTTTAAAAAAACTAAGACAACACAATGTATTAGAAAACCGAACTAAAAATGAAAAATAATTTTAATTTCCAACACGCTTGGATAAAATTAAAGTGGTCAACAAAAAATCATCTAGAATAAAACTAGAGTTACCTACAACAAATAATTTTACCATCAAACGCGTGGGGTGCTCTATATCAATTAATATATTTGATTTTAAACAGACATTGGTAAAAGTAAAGTCTCTAAGAAGAAAACGTAAAAACCATAAAAAGCACCCCACGCTTTTGATGGTAAAATCTTTTTTTTTTTTATAACTCTAGTTTTATTCTAGATATGTTAGAGATGATTGTTTTTGTTGTTTTGTTGAACACTTTAATTTTATCCCAAGCGTGTTGCAAATTGATATTTTAGTTTGGTTTTCTAATAAAGCGTGTTGTTTCAGTTTTTTCAAATATTATTTATTTTTTTAATTTTAGTTTAATTGATTGTCATAAACTGCAATCGCATGAAAATTTAATTGCTTTAATACTCTTCTAAAAAGTGCTCGGGTCCGGATTGAACCAGCGACCTATGAATTACTGAAAATATAACCACTGCAGTTCACCGCTCTACCAACTGAGCTCTTACAACGATTGACTAAAAAGCCGGTACGTCCGCAGGCTATTACACCGATTTTTATTTTTTTGATTTCGGACGATCTGGCCAAGATTTAAAAAAAATAATGAAATTATTGTATTGTTATGAGTCCTCTACAGGTATACAAAATTACAAGGCGATTCAATGTTTTTAAGTGGGTGAAAATCGTGTTCAAATATTCCGTTACATAGACAGATACAGGTCAAGCTAATACAAAGCGTGTAAAAACAGATGCATTTAAGTTTATACATTACACACTTTTCCTGTATAGATCTTTGTATTCTATTCTATTTGAAATAATGTTGTATAATTTATGACTTGTTTCCTAAGTGTTATTTACATTTATCATGATTTTTATGTTTTGCTACTGTTTTGAACTCCTGTATGTGCTAATGTCAGCAATTTATGGTTATTTTCGTCAATTTCCCTCTTTAGTTTATGTATTTAATTATTTTTAATTTTATATTTATTCATTAATTACATCTTCGTCGTATCCATTCAGGAGTGCTATAAGTTAACTCTTTAGTGAAAATAGAAAATCCCCTGGAGAGGATTTAACAATGATGTGTTGATATGGCAGAAATCTATCACATACAGAAATATGTGTGTTTATAAAATAAATATTTAATACATAACATGTACCAAATAATTTGTTAAACAAAAGGGGAGATGTTAAAACCTGAAAAGTAGAGAAATATTATTTTGTACCAACAATTCTGGAAGTAACAACAAAAATCATATAGCAGAGTTGTCTTCTTCACTTGCTGGTTTAGGCAAGAGTTGCCTGTTCCGACCATTGTGAAGAATACGAGTAATATGTTTTCCTCCGATCGCGGTACCAACGCTATGCAGAGTAGACCATTGGTGGGGCTGCCACCTCAAAGCTTTAGGTCCAGCTTCTGGATGTACTAACCCCATCTAGAGGGTTGCCACTTCCGCCAGATCCGCCGTGATGAAGGACTCCTTCTGCGCCGAATCTGCCGTTGAGGTCTTCACCGTAACCCTGGCTAGGGGCCCTTACAGAGTACTATCAGTCGCAGCCAACTGAACCCTGGTTTTTTTACGAGGTTGTTACTCCTCCCCCTCCTCCTGTTTCATCCGGGCTTGGGACCGGCCATGGCGGAGTTTAGCAGGTTGTTAGAAACCATTATCCATATAATGAACAGCAAGGTTTTAGAAAAGGGCGTTTATGCATAGATCTTGTTTTTATCTTACGACAGATTTCAAAAACTCACTTCAATGTAATAAATCAGCTTTCATTTGTTTTATAGATTTTGGTGAATGCTTTTGACAGATATAATCTGAAAACATTTTTCGATTTTATAAGAAACGAATGTGCAAAATGGTCTTGTTATTTTAATTAATTTCCATTTTTTGTTAACATCGTTCTACATGAGATTTAAAATGTTATAGATGTGAAAGGATAAAAACAAATAATTAGAATACCAGTACCAGTATCGTATGTTATGCTGGTGACATAGTATTAATTAGTGATTCCGAGGATACCTTCAACGCCTGATTGTACACTTTTAAATGAATAGAAAAATACAGTAAGGAAATCTCAGTAGAGAAGTCAAAATTTATTGTATCGAAAAAATGACGACGATGAAAATTAGAAACTAAAGGAAACATTTTAGGTCAGGCTATGAATTTTACATTTTTGGGCAAAGAATTAATACCAACGGGAGTTAAAATCAGAAGTAATGAAACTAACGATGAAACCAGTAAGGAATGCGGAGCAATGAATAGTATAATATGGAGAAGTACGTAAACATATGAGAACAGAAATTAAAGTAAGAATTTGTAAATACGTAGTAAGAACTGTACTCAGTTACGGTGCTGGAACAAGGGCGAAAAATCCAATACAAAATAAATATTGGAATTATGTTTTAAAATTATGAAGAAAACAAGATATCATAGAAACAGGAAGGAATATACAAGGGAGCAATGTGAAATTTAACCAATAAATGAATGGTTATCAAGATGGAGATAGGAAGGATGATACATCGCTTGCAAAAAAGTCGATGTTAGAACATCGATGTTTTCATAACTTAAATATCAATGTCGAAAATCTCGATGTTCTTGAACGATATATCGTACCAATGTTTTGAAAACAAAAACATACAATATTGTTACAAATGTTTATTAATTATTTATTTCGCAGAACAGAACTTAAGTACAACAATTTTGACAATCTCGTACCTAGTAAACGGTTTTTTCTTCTGTAATCGGATCCCCAGCATCTGAAAAGAGCAGCTCACTGGGTATCGACGTTGCTACGATAGGCACATATATCATAGTCAACAAAAAATGGCCGTCGACGTTGATGAGTGTTGAGTGAGGGCGAGGTGTTTATATATAAGACTGTTAACGTGCAGCGCTAGGCATGACAACATATCGTTCATAAAGAGCGATGTATCGTCGATGTTAAGGGCTTTAACATCGATGTTTTTGAACGATACATCGATGTTTTAAAACATCGATATATCGTTTGCATCTCTAGGTAGGAATGGAATAACCACGTCTCAAGAATGAGTGATCGAAGGTTATCAAAAGTCAAAAGACATAAAAATTCCCAACTGGCAGGAGATCCCCAGAAAGACCACGACAAAGATGGAAAAACTTGTTTCCCAACAGGCTGTAATCCTAGGATCAAGATAAGAAGACTAGAAAAACTATATAAATAGGAAACTTTGTCATTCCAACTTCTGTAAAAAATACATACAACAGCTGTTTTTTCAGTCATATTTTACGAATGCGAAATATGATTTCCTACTTTAAGGAAGGAGAAATTCTTCTTCCTCACTTCACGGGCTAGGCACAAATTGCCTGTTCCGCCTCACAGTTGTTCTGTCCATCTTTTCACTGGCCTTCCTACATTCCTTGAACCTCTTGGCTTGTAGTTGAATGCTGTTCTTTGTAATCTTATTACATTCATTCTTTCCACATGTGTAAACCATTTCTCTCTATATTCTCCAATTTTCTCATTCAATAGATATATATTTAACTCTGTTCTTATATCTTCATTCCTTATCCGATCCAATCTTGTGCAGCCTTTTTTCTTCTAAGGAAGTTCATTTCTGCGCTTTGTATTCCACTTTGCAATTTTTTGGTCATTACCCTAGTTTCACTCCCATAAAGTAATACATGAACTGCGAATGTTTTATAAAACTTCAATCTAGTATCTCTTCTTGTTTTATTCTTAAATGTTTTATGTATAATTCCACATATAATTTGAAAGTAGGAGAAATTACTATGATTATTTCGGAATTAAGTTCTTGTGAAAATTTTTGGAGTAAAGAGAGATAAACAGGACGATGAATTTAGAACACTACATAAGAATGAACTTTATGGGAAACCAACTGTAATTAGTATAATTTAAGTCTCATCATAGCCTGTAATAGGAATTACATGTGGAACGAATGGAAAAAAATATGGCGATGAATTTCTTGTTAAGTACAACAGAGGCGAAAGTTCCGTTGTAGGCCAAGGCTCAGATGGGAGAAAAACATTAACCAAGGTTTGAAGGAAGTGAATAATGCGGGTGGATGATCGGAACATTTTAGCTCAGGGTAGGGATAAAGGAGGGCCTCTGACCGGGCGGGCAAGAACTGTGCCTTCGATAGGTATCTCTTTTATATATATATATATATATATATTTATTTAACGGCAGATTTAACATTTCATTTATGCGGCTAATAAAAGTTTTATCTTTTTTTTAGGAGTGTGTCTTCATTTTTTGTATGGGTAATGTTTTAAATATAAGTTTTCTATACATGGCTAAATTATAAACTAATGCTATTTACATTTTTAGATATTGTAAGATCTAAGTAGTTATTTTATTCATTTTTTCAGTGAATTGTAATTTTTCGTGCATTTTGGTTTACTGTATTAAAGTGTTCTTTTGTATTTAATAACTTTTCCTTATTTTAAAATTACTTATTGAGAAGCGTCAGTTCTCAGGAAGACATTTTATTAACTTAATATTTTATAAAATTGTCTGTAAACTATAATAACCAAATGCCCCCCACCAATATCATCTGCTCATCCCAAATATCAATTTTATATACGCTCTCTTTATTATGAATTATATTGTCTCAAATGTTCGTGTTTTCTCTGAGGTCGCCCCTGGTATTGAGCTAATCATCATCCAGGGACGCCATATATGTCCTTGTGTAGTCAAAATTATGTTTGCGATTCAATGTCAGAAAACGTCTCCCCGTGTCCCTCTAATGCCCGGATGGTATACATCAAGCAAATGTACCTCTAAGGGAGAAGTTAAACTAAGGTAAAGATAGAGATATACTTTTATTACATCAAGAGTGGTTACAAATTACGTTAAAACTATTGATGGGGTACTATGTAGCAACATTCTTAAACATTTCTACAAAAAAGAAAAATGGACAAATTTGTTGGGAGTTACGTGTTTGCCATTTATGATACAATATTCTAAGTCTTTACGACTTTTACAGTGCTGCCACCTAACCCCAACAAAAATAAAATTAAATACATTAGAATGAACACAGTAATGCATTACCAGGATAAAAACTAAATCAGAGGATCTTTAATTATTTTGCAGATTCAGATGGAATTAACTAAATTGCATCCTGCAGGAGAGTGTGATCCACCAATTTTACAGTCACAGGATCGATACTAGTAAAATTCATGGTAAGTTTCCGTAGAGATATTAGTTGATGTACGGTTAATAATTAAAAAATAGTTACCTTGTAGGTCCGTTATTTTAAAATTCTGTAGAACTTTCGGGACTAGTCCCATCATCAGCAGGGTGCATTAGGTCCGTACTTGTTGCCCCTTGTTGAAGCACTGACTTAGTTGTCAGTATTTTGTACAGAGGATTGTGTGAACTGGGTATGTATTTGTTAATAATAAAGGCAATTATAATAAGGAATTAAATTATATTAAACACATGACAAAAATTAACGGCTTCAACCAACAAATAATAAATAAAATCCTAAATAAACAAAAAAGAAAAAATAACATTACCAACATAATCAAACTTGAAAAAGAATCCAAAGAAAATAACAAGAAATGGATAACTCTCACATAAGCTGGTAAATAAATATTAAAATTGGCCAACACACTAAAAAAGCTCGATAAAAATATAGCCTACAGAACTGATAACAAGTTTAACAATTTAATATACAACAATATCGAAGCAATAAATAAATTCAACAAAAAAGGCATCTACAATTTAACTTGTACAGACTGCAATAAATTCTACATTGCGAAAACTAACAGAAGCTTCAGCATCAGATTCAAGGAAAATTTCAGAGATTTCATTTATAATGGAGGAAAATTAAGTTACGCAAAACATGTAATTCAGGCTGGACACCATATACATAACATCGATAACACCCTCACAATAGTACACAGAAAAAAACATTTCAACGAGGATAAATATACTGGAGGAAATCGAAAGATTACAGTGGCTATTTAACTCATGCCCCAAATGGGAGTCAATGACCAATCACGTTTCAATGATTTCTGTTTTACAACCAATCAGAGTCGTGTTTCACGAAATATTTATCAGTGTTATAATTACCATATATTAAACAAAGCTCCTCGTTTTTAATATTCTGAACAGGTCTGACCGTTATTTTGCAGTGACTGAGCCTATAAGAAATACGGCTACCAGATTGTATATATAGTGCATACATGTCAACATTTGTAGCAATTTATTATACCACCAAAAAAAGAAACCACTGTTTGACTTTCTTAAATGTATTTTTTCCCAGGTAATAATCCAGAAAAATATAATTGTAATATTTACATCATACGACATCAGAAATGAATTAATATACAGATTGATGTTTCATTTTTTCTCCACTAGAGAGCATTCTTACAATATTGCGTTCCTTTGGCAATAAATAGTATGATCTGGTTGCAGTGATAAACAAAAGAAGCAGTAGAAGCGTACCTATCGTTTCTCATTTGTTTTCAAACATCGCCGTTTGCATTAAATATATAAATATTTTGAAATAACTACAGTTAAATAATGATTTGTGAGTAAACAGCTTAATTTTATTCGTTAAATAGTCCTAACAAATGCCACTCTTGATTTCCAAATTCTCTAGATAAATTCACTCCTCACTTCGTGAGTCGTGAATTTATCGATAATTTGGAAATCACTCGTGGCATTACTTATGAAAAGAACATGTAGAAAGAATGGAAGAAAGTAGATTACCAAATAAAATCTTTCATTATTTTTCAAGAGTAAGAAGAGATGTCGGACGTCCTCGGAAGAAATGGTCTTAGATCTATTAGTGAAGATGGAACAGGCAACTCTTGCCTAAACCAGGAAGTGAAGAAGAAGAAGAAGAAGAAGAAATCGATATCTTAAGAGAAATCTATAACAATCTGATTCTTGACGAATATACACCCAGTCTACACAATCCTCTGTACAAAATACTCACACCCAAGTCAGTGCTTCCACAAGGATCAACAAGTATGGACCTATTGCATCCTGCTGATGATGGGACTAGTCCCGCAAGGCCTACAGAGTTTTAAAACAACTTAAGTTGAGGAGACGGACCTACAAGGTAACTATTTTATAGTTATTAATCGTACATTATATTGCTGTGAGTCACAGAAGCGGCTTTTTTTCCTGGGCAGATCGATGGTCACCATTGTATTTTATAATCCAGATTATTATTACAGTTTTTTTAGAGCTCGTTGGCAACCATTAAAGCGCTGTGACTGATTCCTAAAGCCCGTCAGCGAATGAAATATATAAATACAGCATATGACCTTAGTGCAATTTCCTTTTCTGTTTTTAACTCATTGAAATTTATTTTTCAACCTAACTCACTAAGTCACTGGCACTATCGAACCCGTATGTTCATGGCCGCGCGGACATCAGCTCTCCGTACATGAGCTAATGTTTCCCAATCCCTCTAATCATGGTTAATGTTATTCTCCCACCAACTAAGCGTTTTTCTTCTGGTTTTCCTACAAGAATCTTTCATGCACGTCTTTCATTCTCCATTCGTGCCACATACCCTGCCCATTGCAGTCTATGAGACTTAACTGTTCTTATTATATCTGGCTTCCTATAAAGACCATTCACCTGTATATATTTCTCTCTCTTTTGTCCAAACATTTTCCTAAGAACTTTATTCTCAAATACTCGTAATCTCCTTTGCTACCTTAAAGTAAGAGTCCATGTATGGCATCCACATAATATCCATCCATAGTAATTCTGCCCGAAGGCAAGTCCTTCACTGCAATCATAGCATTTCCATGCTATGCTTGCAGCTTTACTAGGGAATTGTGTATGTGTGGTAGCTTCCCGTTGCTTTCCACACCGGTGAAGGATGATGGTGATGATGATAATGATAAGGATGATGATGAAGGTGATGGCCATATGATTTCGGGCACCGTTTGGGCCTTAACGTTTTCCTGACATTTGTCTTACAGGTGAGGAAAAACCCCGATAAAAACCTCACCCAGAAAAACTGCCCCGACCGGGGATCGAACCCGGGCCCGCTGCGTGACAAGGCAGCACGCTACCTCGAGACCACAGCGGTGGACCCACATAATATAACTGGTAGAATAATAGTATTATATTTGGTTTAATTTTATTAGTCAAAAACTTGAATGTTATGTGTCATTTTTTATTTGTAATATTCAGACTATTTTTAATGCAACAAATTACTGTATTCTACGAATGGGGTCGCGGGTAGTGAAGTTGACGTCGAGGGCCGCATATAGCCCGCGGGCCGCCAGTTGGTTAACGCTGATATCGGAAACAAACGTACTGAACAAGTTAACAAGGTAAATTTCTTCGGTTTAAAACATTAACATCCTGTACTATGTTCGTACTTTTTTTCAAATCTAATCCTGATTTGCACATCCACACAATCTACTGAGTTAATAATTATCTCTCTCTTTTAACTGAGTGCAAAACCGTCTCATATACTAAAGCTAACAATGAGAAATGGTTACTAAAGCCACTTTTAGCAGAGGTGCTGTCAGTCCCTCTCACGGCACGGTGCGGAATTAATTTCCCAGCTCTCATGGAACCTTACAAGGAGACGTGAATGAAGTTTCAAGTAAAGCCGCGGCGACAGGGAGAGCGCCACTGTCTGTGTTCACAAGGATCAAGAAAGCTTGCTTGCGTTTTTAAAACAGATTTTATCTCTTCCAAATGGAAATTACCTTCGCTTACGTACAAATGCTTGCTGCTAAGATGAATGTGCATACATCTTAATTCTCTCTTTTTTTATCTACATTTTCAACTCTTATTTTCTGTCTCTTGTTTACAAAATCCGTTCAGCGTTCCTCACTTTTTTCTTAATCCTCTTTCTTTTCTCTTATTTTTTTATCCAATCGAAATATCCTTCTCTATTCTCGTCTTAGCTTTTCAATTGCATTCACTTTATCTGGTTTCCTTTTTCACATTAAATTCTGCACATTGTTTTCTCTCAAACAGGGGTTTTACAAACTTTATTTTAAACTCAGAAGACCAAGTAACCAACCCTTTACAATGTTTGCTCGAGAACACACACACGCATACCCATCTCCACATTTGATAGCAATTATATATTCACGTAGAGTATATTGTTAAATATAGGTACTATATAGTGCTGTAGGTAATATTGGGAAGCTCGTTACATCATACTATACAGGCTGAAGTGTTTGTTTCTTTTATATTCTGAATAACATATATCTTCCTGCACGGTAATATTTTGAGAAGCATTCAAATTTATTTATAGTGACATTTTATATGTGTAACTTCTATTTTTAATCCATACAGTGTATAAATATTTACGTAAAGCAAAGACTATGCATATATCTATCTCAGAGACATATTACGTCTCTTATGACCCCAGAACCTGTTGCTCCATAGAGGACCAATCTTGTCTGCCCCAAGTACCATAACCATCTCCATTTGTATGATTTGGTTATATATAATATTTAGGTAAAATCGACATAGCAATAGAGCAAAAGGACGTTATTCACTTGAGCAAACAAAATACGTACAGAAATGGTAATTACATTTTCCTATTAGCAAGTTCTGGCAACGCTGTGTCGGTTCGCAGCAGTTTCATGGCACGTCATTTACTAAAGTTGGGTTCTTCATTTCGCCGCAATTTAAGAGGCACGCCATATCATAAAGTTGGTATCACAATAGTAATTATAATTTCGTTACTTTATATGTATATCCCATTAACGTCATATACCTTAATACATCGATATTACAGGAAACATATTCGTACGTTTCGGTACATTGGGTAGGTTAAATACCGATTTGAGTGGGTTAGCTGACAATTAGTTAATGTTGGGTTCTAGTGAAATTAATATTTCTTCACAAGTTGCATCACCCAATTTGTGAAGGTCTATATATATATATTTTATTTTTTGTTTTCGATGATGGGATTGTTAGCCCCATGCCCAAATCCAACCTTGAGGAATATAACTCAGTCTAAAATCTAAATGAATAAATGTCTACTGGATCATTTGTCACCCGAGGGTTAAACTTGTTCTCTATTTTCAACTACATATACCCAATCCTCGATCCGCTCCGTTAACCGAGCTGTTTAAGAGATCATGTCTTGGTGCAGAGAAACGGGATTTGCAATGGCTTCTGTAAGATTTTTCTCATGGAAATTAGGCCGGTATGTTACCGTGGCCACTCAGCATCATGAGGAATTTAAGTAGTCATAATAAATACCTACACCAGATAGACAAAACCAACTACAATGTCTGAGAGACCCGATGAACTGACCTCCTGTCACACATGTAGTCCACATCTCTCATTCACATAATTAAGTAGATGTGAGGCGTTTGAAACAAATGCCTTCTAGTCCTGATGCGCCATGTAGTGTTCTATCAAATTTTCAATGTTAAAATTAACTTCAATAAATGCAATTTGCCAACTATAGTAAAAATTTCACTCCATTCAATATTAATTACATCTCATTTCCATGCTATTAGCGGCTAGGAATGGTAAACCGATACATTTATAACAGAACTTCATATTTCAGACTTCAGATTATTTTAAAACCGATACATTTATTTTCCTTCAGACGAATCCATATTCTCAAGATGTTTACGCACTGTAAAATGATTCGACCCCGAATGAGTATGAAGTAGGAGATTTAGATTACAGGTACATAGGTATTTGTGGCTACAATATTTTCGTTGACTATTAAACTCATGCCCCAAAAGGGAATCAATGGCCAATCACGTTTTAAAGTATCTTGTATTACAACCAATCACAGTCGTGTTTCACCCGGTATTTATCAATTAAGTTTATCATATTAAAGAAAGCTCTTCTTTTTAATATTCCGAATATTTTGCAGTGATTGAGTCTCTAAGAAATACGTTGAATATAGCAATTTATATAATAAGGTGTAAGAATCCCAGAATCCACGTGGCTACCAGATTGTATATACAGTTCACGAATGTAACCATTGACTGCTTGCTAGATACAATAAAAAATATTGTAGTAATCGATTATACCACAATAAAAAAACCACTGTTTGGACATTCTTAAACGCATTATTTCCCAGGTATTAATGATCTAGAAAAATATAATTGACATATTTACATCATGGGACATCAGAAATGAATTAATAACTTATAATGTTGGTTATAAACAGTTTCATGTGTTTCATTTTTTTCTTCACTAGAGTGCATTCTTACAATATTGCGATCCGATTTGGCAATAAATAAAATGATGTGGTTGCAGTGATGAACAAATGAAACATAACAAACATTTCCCTTGGTTTCTCATTTGTTTTCAAACATCGGCCTTTACATTAAATATATAAATATTTTATAATAACTATATATAAATAATGCTTTCTGAGCAAACAGCTTAATTTTATTCGTTGAATAGTCCTAACAAATGCCACTCTTGATTTCCAAATTCTCTAGATAAATTCACTCCTCACTTCCGGAGTCGTGAAGTTATCGATACTTTGGAAATCACTCGTGGCATTACTTATGACCGATTACTCTATTTTTATTTCTCAGGAACAACAAACACATTTAAAACATTTTATTGAAAATAATAAGTAATCCGTTATAATTTTTAATTTCTAGTTAGACTGTAGAACAAAAATTAAAATTCATTGGGCCACAAATTATATAATTGGTATTACGCAACATAAGAAACAAGTCAATATCACATAGGATTACAAGTTTCTATTAAAATTTATTCTATTGATACTTTCACTTGCCCTTTCATATTTTAAGCTCATTTGCAATGAACTTATTTTCAAATGAATTATTTAGAAAATGTAACACTCGTTTGTGAACCAAGCTTCTGCTACACGGTGAATGATCGTGTCGAACATCTAGCTGTGAGATTTTTTTTTTTTGAGTTGGAGATTTGAGTAAAGGTGGTGGAAGAGGCTTTGAGTATTGGGGTGAGGAGATAGAAAAACCGGCGCACTTGAGAGGTTGCCTTAATCTAGCGCCAGGTGGCACTAGTGTGGTGCAGGAGAATATATTTTATTACGGTATTCATTCGGATCCAGCTTGCTTTTGATCCTTCCCCTGGGTAAAAAAAGAAAGTGTGACGCAAAAGAGAAGAGAGAAATAATCAAGCAGACGCTTCGTGAATATATCAGCTCACGTGCAACTATTCTATGGCCTCTCCTATATTCTAATTAAGATAGTACCAAGATAACGTTATAAATACCATGCACAACCATCTTCCTTAGGGGACTTCATAAAAACTGGAAATAGTAATGAAATTTAAAACGATGGAATAAAAATGTTCTTTATTTTACAATTTTTACCATCAAAGTTTAAAAAAAAGTCTTCTTTTAGACAGCTGACGCAAAAGGTTGTCTTTTTAACTCATGAGCCCTTGAACTAAAAGTTATATTTTATAGCTCTCTAGAACCATTAAATTTTCAGGTGTTACCAATTTCAGTTACTTGCTTAAATAAGGAGGTCATTAAATCTTAAGCGGATAATAATACAAATGTTTTAAATTTATTATGCCTTTTTACTTTAAATTTCTTCTGGTGGTCCAAATATTCTTTGACTTACAATTATTTATGTTAAATTTCCTTAACCACAATTTTTACAACGTGTTTCTGAATTTGATCTGATCTAATATGACTTGTGTTTACAAGTGTTACGTTCCACCATCTTGACAAATAAAAATGTTTTCATTTTTGAAACGATTTGGAATAATTGGTATTTACCTCATACTATTAAACATTCACTTACAAATCGGAAAATATACAGGACGTAAATGATAAAGAGTTAAAAAAATATTTGTTTTGGTGGCGTTCCTGAATTCGCCCTACAGCCTCGTTTCCCAATCTCCCTACTCACCAAATAAATTGTCAACTTTATCTCCTGTATCATACATCATAATACACAATTTATCGCCGTCGACGAACTATCTAAGTTAGATTGTGTAAATGTATCTCAGTTATCTAGCCGTATTCAACTAATAAATCAAATTATATTGACCTTTCAGATTGTCGTCTATCATCAGCGTTTATATATGTTTTGGTTCATGCGAGAAGAGGAAACTATTTTATATCAATAGACAACATTAATAAAATTAATGATAAAGTTCCGTTGAGGTATTATTCAAAATTAAAATATAAAATTATGAAATATTAACCTAAAGGGTCGGTCTCCTCCATTTAAAGATTATTAATTATATTTCATTAAGTTGACGAGACGGACCTTTTAGGTAAATATTTCATAATTTTATATTTTAATTTAAAAAGATGTAACAAATGTATTATGCATTTTTAAGGGATGCATAATTATAAAATGTACTATTAAATTTCATTTTTAGGGGAGTAAATTTAAAACAGAATATGTCTCACTGCAATCAGGAATGCATTAGGGGTTGATAAAATATAGGCAGGAAACTGCGTTTTATTAGGATTTTGTAGAAGAGGTTATGGTCGATGGATAAGCTTTTGTTTAGCAATTACGTCCTTCAATTTTGTTACAAAACTTAGATTTCTTAAAAAGTGTTAATTTTATTTTATTATACTTTTTACGTATTACTAAAAAGAGTTGTATTAAATTTATCACTTTGTGTCCTGCTTCAACAATGATTGTATTTATTGTAGCTGTATATTCCTTCAGCCTATTTGAAATGTGATTAATGTTCGTTGTATCCTATGTTAAAATTGATAGTGGATCTGCCAAGTTAGATTTTATTACAATTATTGCAAGTTAATATACAGACCTTTTGTCTTTATATTTGTAAGTATTTTGAATGTTTTCTTCTTCGTTTTTAGTGTTTCGTTATTTTAGTTATATTAGTGAAAGTGTGCTTTAATTTCTATGCCTATAGTGCTTATCTCCCAAGGGCCTTCAGAATGTTCCTGGGAATGTAGCCACACAGATGTCAGATACACGGTTTTTGCTCTGTAGTCCGCAGGATGACAGGACTCTGTTGAATGATGCACAATACAAGAGTCACACATCCAGAGTGGACGTGGATATTTAAACCCTCCTATGTTGCTGGCAATTGGAAAGAACGTTAGGGGCGAGGTTAATATGTCACGTCATGGACATTTGCAGAGCCTCATTTTACGAAGCTTATTTTACGATTTTTGTAATACAATGCATAGCTAATTTTAAGTATCACTAGGACCGGATTTATATAATATTACATTATGAAATACTTACTTACTTACTTACTCACTGACACTATCGAACCCGTAGGTTCATGGCCGCGCGGACATAAGCTCTCCATACATCCCTATCCTGAGCTAATGCTTTCCAATCATTCCCTGTGTAATCTACGTCCTTCAAATCATAGTTAATGCTGTTCTCCCACCTCAATCTTGGTCTACCAACTGGGCGTTTTCCTTCTGGCTTTCCTACAAGAAGTTTCCATGCACGTCTTTCATTCCACATACGCGCAACATGTCCTGCCCATCGCAGTCTACGAGACTTAACTGTTCTTATTATATCTGGCTTCCTATGAAGACCATGTAGTTCATTGTTATGTAGTATTCTCCATTCACCTGTCTGTTCATCTTTACATTATGAAATATGTACATAAATATGTAACGAAAATATATTAAATATGCAATGAAGCAATTATACACGAAATCCAAAATCTAATTTCTTTGCTACAAAATTGAAGCTCACAGCTGGCTTGTTTAATCTCTATGTTAATTTTTAATCAGTGCTTTTGCTATAAATGGGAACGGTATGCACAATTAATTATAATATACTTTTCGAAATATTCTGTTGCTAAGCACGGTTTTCTGTCTGGGAATATGTTTTTATAAATAGAGAAATATCGCTCAAGTTCGCAAGAAGAAAATGTAGCATATTTATACAGCTGAATTGTGCTAATTATAATAATATATTATCAGGGGATTCTACAATTTCATCATTAAATAAGCGAGAGAAATAAACAAGATTTGAGTAATCATGGTTATCCCTCATCACTGATAGCAGTTTAATGGAAACAAAACCATCCACTTCATCTGGTACAACACTGACCGTCTTAACTGCATCTTCCAATATTCCCATAGCTTCTTGGAGAGAGATTCTCGAAGTCTCCAGTTCCTTGGTGTTGTCGGGAAGACAACTGAAGTGACTTGCAATGTATGAAACTAAACTGTTGAATTCTAATAATGATTCACTCACAAACTCTGCAGTATGAGAATAAATGTTTTTCATCACAGTGTTGGCAACTTCGAAATGTTAACTGTAGAAAGCGCAACTTCAACCCGTGTTTTCCATGTAATCACTAGCGCCGTAGGCATAAATGCATCAGGAGATGTAGCTTATATCCTTGATCAGGATCAATACATTTCAAGAAAACTTCTTCGTTGCTAATGTAAGTGTACTTACTTCCTGGAATTTATGTCTAAATCTCTCTGGCAATGCTTGAGCCGTAAATGTATTACGCATTAATTTAGGATAAAATACAGTAAGCGTTTTCTACTGTTTCAACATGTATCGAGCTGCATCTGTGTACATCAATAGGAACCTCTCTTTTTAAGCTATTCACAGTACCTTATGTCTATCATTATTGAATCTATCAATTCGTGAACTATTTGTTGCCTCCAAAGATTTACAATCAATTATATAGTCCAATTTGCCCACAATTAGATTGGCTGAAACGGCCTACAACATTCATCGTCACATCAGCAGAATTCCATATAGGTGATTTGACTATGTCAGCCCCGATTTTGTGTAATGTGTCAACATGACAAGAATTCAAATAATTCCTGAAATGGACCCGTCACGAGTTGCAGTATTTTTGTAAGAAATGTTTAATTTCAGGTACCTGGAGTTTGATCCAGTTATATTTCTTGTAACAAGTACCATGCACAGTTATTTTTAAAGTTCACTATTAGATTATGTAACTGTGCAAGTAGCGCCTGTTTCTTTGAAGAAACCCTTTGTTTATTTCTAATAAATGCAATTGCTTCGTATAAATGTTGGTCAATGTGAGATTTCTTCGTAAATCCTATTACGTTTATCCCAAGTTTAAAAAGAAATGTTTAACCATTAATAACTAGTCCACCGCTGTGGTCTCGAGGTAGAGTGCTGCCTTGTCACGCAGCGGGCTCGGGTTCGATGCCCGGTCGTGGCAGTTTTTCTGGGTGAGGTTTTTATCGGGGTTTTTCCTCACCTGTAAGACAAATGTCAGGAAAACTTTAAGGCCCAAACGGTCCCTGAAATCATATGGCCATCATCCTTATCATTATCATCCTTACCATTATCATTATCATCATCATCCTTCACCGTGTGGAAAGCAACGGGAAGCTACCATACCTACACAATTCCCTAGTAAAGCTGCAAGTATAGCATGATAATGCTATGATTGCAGTGAAGGACCTGCCTTCGGGCAGAATTACTATGGGATTAGTAACTAAACCAATGCCAATAGAAATCAATGTTTTGAGCTTTGATGATAAAGAAGACGCAACCGGTGCCATAGTTGATTTAAAAGCCACTGACTGTTACAAATTCTGGAGCGTTTGAGGAAGAGACAGGAAAAGCTTTAAAACCAGTCACTGTTGTCCGCAACAAACTCTTTCAATTAAGCTTTGAATGTTACCGAAATATATGGGATAGATGACAATGTGTGAGAAACACAATAATAAAACTTACACTTTTTTCCTTTCTAGCTATGTAACGAAAATAAATCAGATTGAAGAAAATCTATAATAATTCCATAACAATATTAAACTATGTAAAATTTTATACTATGTTGTAAAATATGTATTATAGTACAAAATGTGTACAAATATGTAATTTAAGATTTTGGGTCCTTTCACCGTAATTTGTGGACATTTTAGTTATTCCTATTAACTACATATAGAGGAACATAGTATGTAAATACATGAAATCTGGGCTATAATTATCACTCTAAAAGTAGACGTTATGTCAGCCCAGTTTAAAATTACTATTTTCATCTATATACGATCACATATGTTTTATAAATAAAATAAATTATTGTTTTTTATTATTTCGCCATGTAATCATTATTGTAAACTCATTTAATAGTAGTATTGCGATAATTTTATATACTATGTTTATAATCACAAAATTACGCATGTGCACTACATTTGGATAACATAACTTTATTAATGATTTTCACGTTTTATTTCTGTGCTTCGAAATCTATATCAAACTTCTGCCCTTTTTTAAGCTCATTAAAATGAAATGCATTTTTCACAACTTTGTAATTACTAAAAATAGTCATAATCCACATAACCCACGCTAGTATAAAATTGCTATTAAATATTTATTTTAACAACTGGTTGGTCAATTAGTGCAAGGCCTCCTTTCTGTGAACTGATAAACTGCCCAAACAATTTAGTCAGAAAAAGTAATTAATTATCAAAATATTTGGTCCGTGAAGGTGAGCATCTCAACTTAAGGACAACCACAAATGTGTACAAATGGCACCGGTGTGCTATAGTTGTTTGTATAGACAAATATCGTAATGAACGGTACGATTTTCAGAAGATTTTTGTGGCCATTAACGAAACTAGGATACTGACGTAAGCGTTCGAATTAAATCGGCAATGGAACGAATAGCGCTACCGAGGATCGCGAAATCCAAGGAAACTTCGTCACAAACTCAGCAGAAAAACGTTCATGGTGATAGTGGAATTGAATGTTGAATGTGTAAGCTAATTACTTAGCATGAAAACGCACTTCACACATACATTTTTACAACAATTTCTTCCGGCTTTATGTAGAGAAAAACCACATTTCATTCAGGATGAACTGCTTTGAAGACATATAGCGGAAACAGTTACTCCTTTTTGCAGAGGAGGCAACTTCCTTCATATTTTCCTGACATTAGCTTAAGAGATTTTTCTTCGTTACCATAATTGGAAGACTCAATCAGAGGCTTCAATTACTACGCTCTTACATCCGTTCTACGAACAGCATATCAGTGACTACGATACACACAAATAAACTCGCTGATGATCCTTACGACTGTCAAACTTTGGTAGAAGGTGCATTATTTCATCTGTAGTTATATTGAAGAAGTGAAATGGAATTAAATTGGTGAAACTCTCATTACTCCTACCAGGTATTTAAATATGTTGGATCGGAATAAAAATAAAATCATTAATAGCTGTTAAAAAAGTTAAAATATTAAGACCTGTATGTGACATATTAGTCACCGTAACAAATTTAAATATTTTAGTGAATTTCAATTTCTTGAGATTCACATTTTAATATTTTAACTTTTTACATTAACAAACTCAACTGTAGTTCAGAATTAAATTATTAAAGTATTAAAGCTGTTAGGTATTACTCTGTATTTTGTAATTGACACAACTTTAAATACTCGTATGTGAATCTACTGCTTTATTAAGAGCGATAAGCAAATTAAATCACCATATCTGATAGGATGTATATATACATATTGCAAACCAAGAGTTTAACTGTTCAATCTCTTGAAAGCATACCTGAGACATGAGAGGTTGTGAACAATTTTTATAACGTATTTGTAGAACTGTATCATGCTCATATTTTACTTCATTCCAACTATTAAGGTTAGGCGACAACGCTGAATAAATAATAAAAAAGTCAATATAAATCTGCTGTATCGTAAATAATAAGCAATCAACCCCTATCAAATTTAAACCTGCTTATTGTAACAATATAAACAATTTTTTATAGACATCTAAATTTGGAAAAAGTTAAGAAGTGCTGGCTGAGACCATCACCATCATCATCAACAACAACAAGGATTAAGCCCAATGCCTGTTCCGATCTCGTTATAGGTCGAATTGGTCCTTCCATCTCTTAAACGGTCTTCCCAACAATATTCTCCCTTTTGGTTTATAATTATATATTCTTCATGGTACACGCTCTTCATTCATTCGTAATACGTGCTGAAGGTAAGCATTTGATAGTATTTTATTCTTTCACAGATATTGAATATATTAAGTTCTGTTCTTATATCTTCGTTTTTCTTTTTTATCGGTCCTGACACCATAAAATCTATATTATGATCTAATGTATGAAGGAAGAAGGAGAAGAATAAGAAGAAGATTATGATAATAAATCAGTTTTGCTATTTGATGACAAATGTAACGAATGCTGAATTATAATTATCTAAATAATGCTTGGGCTCACATAAAAAGCCTACAATTTGGAAACCAACAAAACAAACTTATTTGCACGATAGTGTGTTTTGTTGTGCTTACAGCAATGGCGACGATGATTGAAAGTTCAACTCCTACATTTCGGCGTTGCCAACCTAAATAACTATACTGTAATATTACTTATTATATCCCACGTGCGGGAAGCAAAACCACTGCCCTTTATGTATAAACAAATATATATCCAAAAGGTAGTGTCGATACACATTATATGAAAGAAATCACTCCATTTTAAATGTACTAAAAGTTATTTGAAACAATATGGAAAGTTGACTTAACAACATTCTGCTGAAAACTTTTACACTTTTTAGCTTTACGTCCAATATTCATATTAATCATGAATATAACGAGTGTAAGAAAATCTGCAATATTTATATCTTCTTTTCTATTTATCATCGTCTTCAGCATTGAATATTCTGACCACAAACTCGCTGGAGACTTTAATGTTTCACTCCTAAGTACCAAATAAGCAACCGTAATTTTTTCACTTGCACTACAATTCTTTCCCTCCAGCCACTTTTTGAACGAAATGTATGTTTTTCATATCTTAATTTAGATTTCTCTGGCACTAAAGAAGCACGCCCAACTTCCACTTTTCTTCACTTTTGTCGTTTTCATTACAATCATTCATACTTGCTGCCTTTTTATACGAGATTGGTATCACGGCCTGCTGTAAGCTAAACAATTATATCCGGAATTTACCATATATACATTGGCCAGACTGGTAACGCCAGTCAATTCTTTTATAATGACTGCAAATATTTCCAACAAAGATGTTATTATTTTACTATTACTTATTATTATTTTGAAAACACCATCGCGCAAAAAATAATGTACAATGCACGTTTGCGAAGTGTTTTACAAAATCTCCTCCATTCTGTAAAAAACCACTTCCTAACCTCGTATTTTAATATACTATTATTTCAGAATTAAAATTACATTGTGCTCAGAAAGTCCATTAAATAAAGGTTTATTTGTCATTATTACTTGTCAGAATTAAAGAGAACATGTTTAACGGAATTTGTCTTATGATGTATTAAAACCCTTTTCATATACGTCTGTTTTCGGTACTTAATTACAACCCCCTAATTCGTTATTCTTCAATTAAGAATTTAATACTTTTTTGTTCTAATTTCTATTATAAAATTGATAAGAACAAATCCGTTCACATCCATAATCCTTGATTACCTGGTTGATTTAGAAACAACAGGACTGAGTTCGATCCCCAGTAGTAATTAATTTCCAGAGTAAGGATTTTTTTTAAATTTTACCTCACCTGGAAGACAGATGTTAGGAAACTCTAAGGCCCAAATAGCCCAGAACAACATCTGGCTAACACAATCACTCATATCGCATTCGCTTTCTTAGGTATGAATGTGTGATTGAATTGTGTTGTCACAGACGTGGCGTTGGCATAGAGTTGAACATTCGTTCGAAGAATCCCTCCATGTCCTTGCGCCGTCAAAATATATGTCTGTTATTCAGAATTTAAAGTCCTATCCCTACTCACACAGAGAGAGAGATCAAATTGAGGTAAGGGAATAAAAAATAAATATAGATAAAAGATGATAGAAAGTATTGAAAGGAAGAAAATGAGTATGATTTAATGAAGTTTCATAAAATGAATTGGCAATAATATAAATGTATAATAGAGCATTACGATTTTGTGCACAATGGGTAGTGGACAATAAGAGTATGCCCTTAGGGTAGATCAGGCTTGGCAAGGACAAGTTTCCTGGGACTGATTAAAGTGACCAGCTGTTGTTGGAGTGTCACGCCCCTTAATTAACTAAGTCCAATTGAAAAGCGAAGTCTAAAGTGTTTACTGGTTATCTCTGAACTCTTGTTCATACACAACTTCATTTCCTGTCTCTAATCTGCATTCTCAGTTATACCACAACCACTGACTTCATCCCTCATTTAGCAGTTCGCCATTTTCACTCAATCAGAAACAAAATACATACATCTCTCTTCATTTCAGTTTAGCCTTCAGTTTACAGGCAGTTTTATATTCGCTACTCCACCCGGGAGAGAATTCTAACTCTAAATTGCACACCCATTTTTTTTATCAGCTCAATATCAGGGCCACCTCTAGAACATCACGAATATTTAAGACAATACATACGATACAGTCATTCATTCATTCATTAACAAAAATTAAATTTAATACGATATGGGTGATTGTGTTCCCAGATGGTATTCGGGCACTATTTGTGCCTTAATGATTCCAGACATTTGTCTTACAGATGAATCCCCGAAAAAATCCTAGAAAGTTGTCCTAGAAAGAGACCACAGCATTGGGCTAAATTTCACGTTTCAATAGAGAAAGCTGTATACTATTTTATAAATAGATAATGTCTGTATTATTCCTCATTCAACTTTAACGAAGATTGGTTGATACTTACTTACTTACTTACTCACTGGCACTATCGAACCCGTAGGTTCATGGCCGCACGGACATAAGCTCTCCATACATCCCTATCCTGAGCTAATGTTTTCCAATCATTCCCTGTATAATCTACTTCCCTCAAATCATAGTTAATGTTGTTCTCCCACCTCATTCTTGGTCTACCAACTGGGCGTTTTCCTTCTGGCTTTCCTACAAGAAGTTTCCATGCACGTCTTTCATTCCCCATACGTGCAACATGTCCTGCCCATCGCAGTCTACGGGACTTAACTGTTCTTATTATATCTGGCTTCCTATAAAGACCATGTAGTTCATTGTTATGTAGTCTTCTCCATTCACCTGTCTGTTCATCTCTCTTTGGTCCAAAAATTTTCCTAAGAACTTTATTCTCAAATACTCGTAATCTCCTTTCCTCCCTTAAAGTAAGAGTCCATGTTTCGCACCCATATAATATAACTGGTAGAACAATAGTTTTATATATTTTCAGCTTAACGTTTTTTGAAAGGAGTTGGGACATCAAAAGTATCTGCAATGCATAATAGCATGCATTTCCAGAATTGAGCCTATGTTTAATTTCTTTGTGCATCTCATTCCTATTTGTGATTATTGTTCCTAGGTATTTGAATTCAGCCAATTCCTCAAAATTTCCCTCATTTGTCATTAGCTGTCCATTTCCATTATATAATGTATTTCTACGTGTGACCATATATTTAGTTTTACTGATATTTACTTCTAGTCCTGATTTCTTAGTGTTACTCAATAGTGTGTGCGTGTTGGCCTTTAGTATCTCCTCGCTATCGGCCAGTAGTACTACATCATCAGCATAAACTAACAGCTTATTAATACCATTGAGTTGTAAGCCTTCCTCATTCTCTAAAGATTTAATGGCATGCTCTAGTACAAAATTAAATAGTAGAGGAGATAGTGCATCTCCTTGCTTTAACCCATTCTGGATTTCAAAAGTGTCTGAAAACTGTTTGCCTACACGCACCCTACTCGTTGAGCCATTTAGACACATTCAAATAAGTCTAACTAACTTTTTAGGAATTCCAAACTCCAGCAGGATACTATATAACTTCTCTCCCTCTTAATTGAATCATATGCTTTTTTGAAGTCTACATATAGTTGATGTACAGTACCATTATATTCCCATTTCTTTTCTAAAATCTGTCTTATACTAAAAATCTGATCTGTTGTAGACCTGTTTCTTCTAAATGCACATTGATGATCTCCTAGAACGTCATCAATATAGGGAGTAAGTCTGCTTACTAATATATTTGTTAGAATTTTGTACGAAGTTGAAAGTAATGAGATGCCCCTATAGTTGTTGCAATCAGTTTTATCTCCTTTCTTATAAATTGGTACGATAATTGATTCCTTCCATTCGTCTGGAAGAGCTTCTTTCTCCCAAATCATACTAAGCAACCAGCGTATCTTGTCTATCAATTTTTCTCCCCCTGATTTTATCAGTTCTGCTGGGATCTCATCTGAACCTGATGCTTTATACATCTTCAATTTTTCAATTGCCATTTCAACCTCTAATGCACTTGGCTCTGCGACTAGCATTTCTGCTGTCTGTAACTTATCCTCCTCAATGTCCTGTTCTGTATGTACATTTAATAGCTGATTAAAATAACTTTTCCATCTATTTAATATACTCTTGGAATCTGCAATCATATCCCCATTTTCATTCCGAATTATGTTTGTTCTAGCCTGAAACCCTTTCTTCTCTATACTAATTCCCTGATATAATTCTCTAATGTTCCTATTTTTTGCATTCATTTCAAGATCATTAATCTTCTCTCTCAAATATTCCCTCTTTTTACTCTTTAGTAACTTGGTGGTTTCCCGTCTAACACTACCCAATTGCTCTAAATTTACCTCATTTGGCTCGTGTAACCATTTCATTTTTGCTAGCTTTCTTTTCTTTACAATGTCAGCACATTCCTCATCAAACCATTTCTTGTTTTGCCTCTCTTTTAAACAACCAATGCTTTCTGATGCTGACAATTTAATAGTATCTCTTATAGCCTCCCATTCTTTATTTATATCAGTTTCTTCTTCGTTTGCCACATTGTCATCTGAAGATTCCAGTACTTCAAATCTATTAGCAATTTTGATTTGGTATTCTTGCCGCATTTCATCATTTTTCAAGTTTTTTAATTCATATTTTACAGAATCATCTTTAGCGTTTGTTCCTCTCATAAGCGATAGCCGTTGTCTGATTTTCACCCTGACCAGATGATGATCTGAATTGCAGTCTGTCCCTCTAACTGATCTAACATCAATGATGCTACTGTGCCAGCGTTTATCCACTAATACATGATCTATCTGGTTCCGAGTTTCTCCATCTGGGGACGTCCAGGTGTATTTATGAATATCCTTATGCTGAAATGTTGTGCTCTTAACAATGAGATTCTTTGATGTGGCAAATGTGACTAATCTAACTCCGTTGTCGTTACTATCTTCATGAAGACTGAATTTGCCTATTGTTGGTTTGAATATATCTTCCCGCCCCACTTTTGCATTAAAATCTCCTAAGACAATTTTCATATGATATCGTGAAAGGCTATCAAATAAGCATTCTAATTCTTCATAGAACTCATCCTTGAATCTTGTCATCTTTATCTTTCTGTGGGGGCCAGTACCTTTACAATTATAAAAACTCATGTCGTTTACCCTTTAGAAATTAGGTATGATATCCTAATCACTAACAAACTTAAGATCTCGGATAGCGGATAGGATCCTCCTTCTGACTAAAAAACCCGTTCCAAATGCAGGTCTTTCTGAACCCCCATAGTTATAATGAAAAGCTTCCTGATTCATGACTACCTTCTCCTGGCCACCGAACTTCCTGTAAGGTAAAGCCGACTATATCCAAGGGTGATTTATCCAATTCCCGCGTTAATATCTCTAGTGCGCCGCTATTGTATAAAGTCCTAACATTCCATGTTCCTAGGAACATGTCCCTGTGTTTGAGCCTTTGGCATGGGTTCCCTGATTGATACTAATTGACACAAATCCAAGCGCATTTAGACTCTTTCAAATAATTAAAGAAGTGACAAATACACTAAAAGTTAAAGCAAATTCTATGAATAAAATTCATCTATAAAGTAGCGCTAATTTCATTTGAAACAATTAAGCGTTTGTTTGTGAAAAAATAATATAACATCACATCTCTGATTTTAAGTTCTGACATCGTGTAGTATTAATTACGATACAATCATTTATTTAACAAACAGACACATGTTTTTCTATTTAAATCATTCAGTCTAAATTCCGATTGAGGGTCTTTCCACTTTTCAGCGGTTGCCCTTTTACCAGCCGGCTGCTGGCCCTTCACATCCACATGTGTCAATCACAGAGGTAGATGATCACCAGCCAGTGTAGGGGTGACATGTGGTTAGCATGTCGAGTCCCCCAGCCGTTATAGCTGGTTCCTCAACCTGGAGCCGCTACTTATTGTAGCTACCCAATTGCCTCACGATGCTGGGTGGGCACCGGTCCCATACTGGCCGAAATACCATGAGAAAATGTCTTCCCCCATGGAGACTCGAACCAGCGCAAGTCCCGTAGCTCTGCGCAAGGATTCCTACCTTAACCGCTCGGCTACGGCGCGGGACTTCAGTCTAAATTAAGTTTTAAATAATTTACGTTTAGTAATCGAAATTCCTATACACAACATTTTCTCTAATAAAAAAAGAGTTAAATTTAGCAGTCTGTACACATTATAAATACACCATTTCATTCAGTATTTTTCACTGTACTTTTGACTTATAGATAACAGGATATGATTATAATTTAACTTCGAAAAACTAATCTTCTTTATTACCTATTGGCGAAAACATCGTTTTGAAGGGCAATTGTACTGAATGTGCTGCTGGAGTTTTTTTATAAGCATTACCTCGGATACTCCGTGGCCGTGTTCGATTATCGGTCGGGACTAATTTCACAGGCGAGTTTGTTTTTCAATTTTTTCCTCACTTGTTAAGGACCATAGACATATTTAATACTATTTGGCCATCATAAACACCCATCATGAATCTT
Source organism: Diploptera punctata (assembly GCA_030220185.1). Taxonomy (NCBI): domain Eukaryota; kingdom Metazoa; phylum Arthropoda; class Insecta; order Blattodea; family Blaberidae; genus Diploptera; species Diploptera punctata. The sequence continues at coordinate 36,984 of JASPKZ010010120.1, forward strand.
GTTTATTACCAATACTTGTGGCAATGACCTTCTTTCAGAGGTGGCACCGGCGAAGGGTTCATTATTATTAGTTATCCGGGATAGTCTCCTATATCCATGGATGATCAAGACAACATGTACGAAGGTGGACGTGGAAGTAGCGCAAAATAATATTTTCTATATTTTATACAGAAGACACGTTGAAATTTCACAGAGATATAGTTCATGTTTCACTAATGACGCATTTTTTCCGGTGAATCTCTAGCGAGAGCAGTTGAATTAGACAATAAATATGGCGCGCAAATTTCTGTTGTTTACATATAAAGAACATAAAAGTGTAGTGTAAATTTTTCTAAACACATAACTAGAATAAAATTCACAGTGAAGTATGTGGCATGCGTTTGGAAGAGTCTATGGACCGTAGTAATGTCTCCAGGTGGTGCGCATTTTTCAAGGCCGGTCACGGTAATCTTTGTTATTCACCACGTTCCGGCCTGCCCGTTACGGCTGCAACCTAGAGGAATGTCGAACATTTAAGGCAAGAATTTAAACCTCCAGACGATCCAACTCAGAATATTAATTCACCAGTTCATCATTTCATATGTTCAATGCACGGTATTTTAGCGCATAGCGCATAGCACATTGAAATATCGTAAATGTAGTGGACACAGGGAGTCTAAGAATCTGAAATACGACCCCAAATAGCCAGTGAATGATACGTTTGGACCATTGAATGCTTTAAGCTGCAGAAGGGCATGACTTTCCGAGAATAATAATGTTTGGTGATGAGTCATAGGCGCACAATCACATGCCAAATCACGTCGGCCACCGCTATTAGACAAGTGGAGGAGTGCGGCCTGTTTTCCGTATTTGGATATATTCCAAACGGACGCCAATGAGTAGTTCAACTTATACTGTAACTTATACCACTGTGGGGGAAGCGGGTTGAACAATTAGAGCGACTACGTAGAAATATAGGTAAAGTATGCGAGTTCATCTGTGTGATATTTACATAAGTTTATTTTTGTTATGTTGCGAGTTATTTTACATTCCACTGTCGAATGTGGTCCAGAATTTAAATTCTATCCTGACGTTAACACACGTTCCTGGAAGGTCCACGAGCCGTGGGGCACGTAAGGGCTTTTCCAAAATGTGTGTCCAACCAAGCAAGAAACAGAGTATTTATTGAAATGCAATTATCCATTCGCCTTAATCAGAGGGAAACAGAGTTCAAATATCATAATAAGGATACTGGACAATTATAAAATGTACTTATTTCGGAAAATAATTTCTAGAAATTATTATGTTTCTAATTCTCTCATATTATTTGTGTTTACTCCCGAGTGTAGTCTATATAGCTGCTTGTAAGAGCACATCTGGACATACTGGGTTCACATATCGACTCAAGTACAACATTTTCTCTTTATTTATGTTAACTATAGACTAGAGAGGGTTTTTATATAAAAACGAAAATTACATTTCTATTGCTTTTTTTTTCAAATGCCCCAGATTGTCTTTCGACATTCCTAATGATCTCTCCTGGCATGGCGTACTTGTAACCCACTTCTGAGTTTGGGGTGACAAGGCAGCACGCTACCTTGAGACCACAGCGGTGGACACATTTTCGTTAATCAATTACTTGAATTTTGAATATCATACACCATTCGGAATTTCGTTACATTTGTTCTTTTGAGATAAACGGGGGCCATTACAAAAACAAACATTTATTTAATTTCTACGTAGCGATATTGGTTTCAGTAGGTAAAAGTTTAGGGTAGTTTCATATCACAAGTTGAGTTAGCTTAACTTAACTGAATTTGCAAGGATAACAAACATTCGTTAGAGCTGGATGTAAAGTTTTATTTTAACTAGGCCTATCCATGTTATTATTGATATTTCACTTCTGTCACTATTTTATTTTGAAATTGGCTATCAGTGGTAATCAGGAGCTACTCCAATTTATAAATAATCGTTCGGAATAATGTATAATTTTATAAAATATTTAGTGCCATCCGATAAAATCGATTCTTTCCATTCATTTGGAAGAAGCTCTTCTCAAATGAATGGAAAGAATCGATTATCGTACCAATGTAAAATATCGGACATAAAACCTATTTCTAACAAAATGCATGAGCATCCCATTACTCTCAACGTCGTATAAAAATCCTAACAAATAAATTAGTAAGCACACTTACTCCATATATTGATGCATCATACTAAGAGATTATCAATGTGTATTTAGAATAAACAGTCCTACAACAGATCAGTGTTTTATTATACGATATCTTTTAGTGAAGCTAATTTGTTAAGAAATAATATAAAATGGCTCTGTACTTCAACTATTCCTAGACTTCAAAAGGGCATACGATTCAGTTAAGACGGAGTAGTTATATAGTATTTTTCTGGAGCTCGGAATTCCTAAATAGTTAGACTTGTACGAATGTGTCTAAATGGCACAAAGAGTAGGGTGCATATAGACAAAGTTTTCGGATAATTTTGAAATTCACAATGGGTATAAAGCAAGGAGATGCTTAAAATCGCCTCTACTACTAAATTTTGTAATAGAATACGTCATCAATTCTTTATAGGCTAAAGAAAGCCTACAACTCATTAGTATTAATAAGCTGTTAGTTGATGATGTAGAATTATTAGCCAAATCGATGAGATACTAAAGTGAAAATGTACACTCTATTGAGTGAAGGTCAACATGTACACTCTATTGAAAGGTCAACATGTACACTCTATTGAGTGAAGGGTCACAATGTACACTCTATTGAGTGAAGGTCAACATGTTCACTCTATTGAGTGAAGGTCAACATGTACACTCTATTGAGTGAAGGTCAACATGTACACTCTATTGAGTGAAGGTCAACATGTTCACTCTAATTGATGTGAAGGTCAACATGTACACTCTATTGAGTGAAGGTCAACATGTACACTCTATTGAGTGAAGGTCAACATTTTCACTCTATTGAGTGAAGGTCAACATGTACACTCTATTGAGTGAAGGTCAACATGTACACTCTATTGAGTGAAGGTCAACATGTACACTCTATTGAGTGAAGGTCAACATGTACACTCTATTGAGTGAAGGTCAACATGTACACTCTATGGAGTGAAGGTCAACATGTACACTCTATTGAGTGAAGGTCAAAATGTTCACTCTATTGAGTGAAGGTCAACATGTACACTCTATTGAGTGAAGGTCAACATGTTCACTCTATTGAGTGAAGGTCAACATGTACACTCTATTGAGTGAAGGTCAACATGTACACTCTATTGAGTGAAGGTCAACATGTTCACTCTAATGAGTGAAGGTCAACATGTACACTCTATTGAGTGAAGGTCAACATGTACACTCTATTGAGTGAAGGTCAACATGTACACTCTATTGAGTGAAGGTCAACATGTACACTCTACTGAGTGAAGGTCAACATGTACACTCTATTGAGTGAAGGTCAACATGTACACTCTATTGAGTGAAGGTCAACATGTTCACTCTATTGAGTGAAGGTCAACATGTTCACTCTATTGAGTGAAGGTCAACATGTACACTCTATTGAGTGAAGGTCAACATGTACACTCTATTGAGTGAAGGTCAACATGTACACTCTATTGAGTGAAAGGTCAACATGTACACTCTATTGAGTGAAGGTCAACATGTTCACTCTATTGAGTGAAGGTCAACATGTACACTCTATTGAGTGAAGGTCAACATGTACACTCTATTGAGTGAAGGTCAACATGTACACTCTATTGAGTGGAAGGTCAACATGTACACTCTATTGAGTGAAGGTCAACATGTACACTCTATTGAGTGAAGGTCAACATGTACACTCTATTGAGTGAAGGTCAACATGTACACTCTATTGAGTGAAGGTCAACTTGTACACTCTATTGAGTGAAGGTCAACATGTACACTCTATTGAGTGAAGGTCAACATGTTCACTCTAATTGAGTGAAGGTCAACATGTTCACTCTATTGAGTGAAGGTCAACATGTACACTCTATTGAGTGAAGGTCAACATGTACACTCTTATTGAGTGAAGGTCAACATGTTCACTCTATTGAGTGAAGGTCAACATGTACACTCTATTGAGTGAAGGTCAACATGTACACTCTATTGAGTGAAGGTCAACATGTACACTCTATTGAGTGAAGGTCAACATGTACACTCTATTGAGTGAACGTCAACATGTACACTCTATTGAGTGAAGGTCAACATGTACACTCTATTGAGTGAAGGTCAACTTGTACACTCTATTGAGTGAAGGTCAACATGTTCACTCTATTGAGTGAAGGTCAACATGTACACTCTATTGAGTGAAGGTCAACATGTACACTCTATTGAGTGAAGGTCAACATGTACACTCTATTGAGTGAAGGTCAACATGTACACTCTATTGAGTGAAGGTCAACATGTACACTCTATTGAGTGAAGGTCAACATGTACACTCTATTGAGTGAAGGTCAACATGTACACTCTATTGAGTGAAGGTCAACATGTACACTCTATTGAGTGAAGGTCAACATGTACACTCTATTGAGTGAAGGTCAACATGTACACTCTATTGAGTGAAGGTCAACATGTACACTCTATTGAGTGAAGGTCAACATTGTACACTCTATTGAGTGAAGGTCAACATGTACACTCTATTGAGTGAAGGTCACACTGTACACCTCTATTGAGTGAAGGTCAAAATGTAACACTCTATTGAGTGAAGGTCAACATGTACACTCTATTGAGTGAAGGTAAACATGTTCACTCTATTGAGTGAAGTTCAACATGTACACTCTATTGAGTGAAGGTCAAATAGTACACTCAATGTGGTGAAGGTCAACATGTACACTCTATTGAGTGAAGGTCAACATGTACACTCTATTGAGTTAAGGTCAACACGGTTACACTCTATTGAGTGAAGGTCAACATGTACACTCTAGTGAGTGAAGGTCAACATGTACACTCTTATTGAGTGAAGGTCAACATGTACACTCTAATGAGTGAAGGTCAACATGTACACCTCTATTGAGTGATAGGTCAACATGTTCACTCTATTGAGTGAAGGTCAACATGTACACTCTATTGAGTGAAGGTCAACATGTACACTCTATTGAAGTGAAGGTCAACATGTTCACACTATTGAGTGAAGGGTCAACATGTCCACTCTATTGAGTGAAGGTCAACATGTACACTCTATTGAGTGAAGGTCAACATGTACACTCTATTGAGTGAGGTCAACATTGTTCACTATATTGAGTGAAGGTCAACATGTTCACTCTATTTGAGTGAAGGTCAACATGTACAACCTATTGAGTGAAAGGTCAACATGTACACTCTATTGAGTGGAACAGGTCAACAATGTACACTCTATTGAGTGAAGTCAACATGTACCACTCTATTGAGTGAAGGTCAACATGTTCAACTCTATATGAGTAAAGGCAACATGTACACTCTATTGAGTGAAGGTCAACATGTACACTCTATTGAGTGAAGGTCAACATGTTCAAATCTATTGAGTGAAGGTCAACATGTACACTCTATTGAGTGAAGGTCAAACATGTACACTCTATTGAGTGAAGGTCAACATGTACACTCTATTGAGTGAAGGCCAAAATGTTCACTCTACTTGAGTGAAGGTCAACATGATCACTCTATTGAGTGAAGGTCAACATCTACACTCTATTGAGTGAAGGTCAACATGTTTTCACAATCTATTCTGAGTGAAGGTCAACATGTACACTCTAGTGAGTGAAGGTCAAACATGTTCAATCTATTGAGTGGAAGGTCAACATGTACACTCTATTGAGTGAAGTCAACATGTACACTCTATTGAGTAAGGTCAACATGTCACTCTATGATATGAAGGTCAACATGTACACTCTATTGCGTGAAGGTCAACATGTACACTCTATTGAGTGAAGGTTCAACATGGTACACTCTATTGAGTGAAGGTCAACATGTACACTCTATTGAGTGAAGGTCAACATGTTCACTCTATTGAGTGAAGGTCAACATGTACACTATATTGAGTGAAGGCAAACATGTACACTCTATTGAGTGAAGGTCAACATGTACACTACTATTGGAGTGAAGGTCAACATGTTCAACTCTATTGAGTGAAGGGTCAACATGTTCACTCTATTGAGTGAAGTCCAATACATGTTCACTCTATTGAGTGAAGTTCAACATGTACACTCTATTGAGTGAAGGTCAACATGTTCACTCTATGAGTGAAGGTCAACATGTACACCTCTATTGAGTGAAGGCCAACATGTACACTCTATTGAGTGAAGGTCAACATGTTCACTCTATTGAGTGAAGGTCAACATGTACACTCTATTGAGTGAAGGTCAACTTGTACACTCTATTGAGTGAAGGTCAACATGTACTCTCTATTGAGTGGCATTAAAAAAATTGGACTGGAAGTAAACATCAAATAATTTGGGAATATGGTCACACATAAAAGTACATTACATAATGGATGTGGACAATTAACGAAAAGTGATGGAAATTATGAAGAAGTGGTTGTATCCGAATACCTAGGAACAATTATTACAAGTAGGAATGAGATGCACAAAGAAATTAAACACAGGCTCAATTCTGCAAATTCATGCTATTATGCAATACAGGGACTATTGCTGTCCTAACTTCTCTCAATAATCGTTAAACTGAAAATACATAAAACTGTTATTCTCCCAGTTATATTACATTTATGCAAAACATGGACTCTCACTTTAAGGGAGAAAAGTTTAGGAGAATTTGAGAATAGAGTTTTTTAGCAAATGTTAGGGCCAAAAAGAGATGAACAGACAGGTGAGTGGAGAAAACTACACAAATAGTGAGCTATATGATACGTATAGGAAGCCAGATATAATAACAGTTTAAGTCTCGTAGACTGCGATGGGCAGGATATGTGGCAACATATGGGGGATGAAAACAGGTGCATGGAAGCTTCTTATAGGAAAACCATTGGGAAAACGCCCAGTAGCTAGACCGTAGTGAGGTGAAAGAAATAATACTACCATGTAGAGAGGTAAGAATATATTATACAGGGGATGATTGGAAAACATTAGCTCAGGATAGAGAGCATGGAGACTTTATGTCCGCGCAGCCATGAACCTGCGATAGAGCCAAATGAGTTAATTAGTTATAGATGGATCCATGGACTTACGCTGGTCATAGCCTCCTTTCAAGCAAAAAACTGGCATAATTTCTGAAAGCTCTAATGTAATATCACTTCTCATAGTAATGTCGTATGGACTGATAACGGTACAAATAATTTATTTAAGCATGTATTCATAACTACGGAAGTATAAAAAACACATATTTACTTTGAAATTGTAGTTTATCTTAGTATTCTTTAATTTAATGTTAGTTTAGACAGAAAATTAAAATATATTATTACATTTTTCTTAAATATATTACACTGATTGAGAGCAAATATAAGATCTTACGGACTGCATTCTTCCAAAGTAAAATTATTTTAGTTAGCACATCCTTCCATTTTTCTTCTTCTTATTATTATTATTATTATCACTATTATTATCAGTATCATTATTATTGTTATTATATTTGTATATTTAGAAAGTTATTCAGTGAACTAAACATATTCTTGCGCTCGGATAAAGTACGTCTCTCCATGTGAATCTTGTCTCTTGTTCCGGTCTCCATCTTCCAAACTCTTCTGTCTCATGCTTCCTAAATTCCTTCCATCAATCCAGGTTTTTTCCATCGTCGTTTCCTCCTGGCGGATGGAATCCACTGTAGACGTTTTGTAAGTATTTCTTATTCAACAGTAGAGGAATATAGTCTCCTAGTTTAATTTATTCGCACATCTAATCCCAGATATCTGTCAGCTTGCGTTAATTTTTTATCCTCTAACCATGGCATCATCACTAGATATTAAAGCTGCGTTTGTTTGAGAGAATTCCGAGAAGTGAGGCACAATTTACGTGTCGGCAAACGTGATTTTCTCTATTAAACGTTAATTCTATATTAGGGTAATACGGCATTGCAAGGAGGAATTTCTATTACAATTCGAAATGTCAGTGAAATGATAAAATGTCGAGCCTTGGATCATATCTTTACTTTTAACTACTTCAGTTCTATGCAGTTAATGCAAAGTAAAAACAATTTGTCGATAATTTCTGCATTAATTCAACACTAAAATATATTAATATTTCTAGTTTAGCAGTTAATTTGTTTATACAGGATCATTTTTCATTAATTTCATTACATGATTTTGTTGAAGAACATCAGTTGAGGTAGGTGCATGCACAATCTTGCAGAAAATCCTGGTACCGGTACTGGAGGTTTGTACAACAATACCACTTTTTATAATTTGGTGCACAGGGTACTATTATAGCTTTAATGATTTATTTCAGGATAGCAGTAGGAATAAGGGTTAACACTATCAGGTAGTCCGTTATTTTAATTTTCAGTCGGTAGGATTTAAATTAGGAGCGGATTAGTCATGAGAGCTTTTAAAGGGAAAAAATTACTTTATTTATTTTAATGAATTATCCAAAAGAGGGTTTGTCGAAAGTGATGATATATACCCGATAATAGAAATCTAAGTCAATAAGAGCGTAATATAATTTTTTTTTATTTGTACAAATAAGCATAAAAAATATAACAGGAGTGTAAATCAAAGGGCAAATTTGAATGATTGGGAAATATCAAGAACCATGATTTGGAAGACTGGCGTATAGATGATTTCTTAATACAGAGAAGGAAACCTTAAACAAATTTTTACAAACCTTGCTATGAGATATTTGCCAGTTCCTTCAGGAATGACTTTTTTTTCTAAAAACTCTATACTTATGATACTTTTTATTATAATGTCACCACATATTCGATAATTTACAAATAATTTATACGTATGTTAATAACTACTGATGTATTAAAACTGCTGTGACGGATGTAGCAAGTTGGAAATGTTTCCAATAAAGTTTTCTACACACTTTATACTCCTAAAAATCTATTCTTTAGAATTTATATAAACAGTAGTATAGAGGTTTGTCAAGCCACTGTTCTACTACTATGTTATGTTTCTATCCGACTTCAATACTTAACTGTCAAACATTGTGCAACGTGTTCATCATGCTTTCATCTGTTATGTTTGTAAAGACTGAAGATTTTGTCACAATTCGCCATCCATGTAATTGCTGATTTAACTCTGGCTGAGTGATAGAAATACATTGGAATATTTTACTCCTGTTTTACTTATTACTCACACCTCTAACAGCTTATGCCTTTCATCTCACGCCCACCTTATTAACTAGTCGTAGCGTCAACACTACATCACGGATCAATAAATTGTTAAACATTACAGTATCGTAGAACATTTCGTTTACTCTCCTTCCACCATCTCATCTCACCATTATTGTAAATCATACCGGAGATTCAGGTCAATTGCTGCTTTCAGAGAAATCGGTCAGCATTTCTGAAGTCCCTAAATTAGTTTTACATTTTTAATTGAATTCCATGGGTTATATGATTGATAAATGGCGATTTGTATACATACATTTATAACCAGTATTAAAATCTACTGACGGCTCCGAGGCTCATGTGGTTAGACGCTCGCCTGTCATCGCTGGGATCCCGAGATCGAGTCTCCGTCACTCCATGTGAGTTTCATAATGGACGAAATGGAACTTAGCAGGTTTTTCTCGTGGTTCCTTCCGTTTTCCCTGCTACAATTTCATTCCACCAATTCTCCATATTCATCTCATCCATTTTGTTTCATTTCATTCATCTGCCCCTGTGACGGTGCTCAGGCTTAGTTGACTGGCACCCTTGTCATTCACAGACCTTTATGCATAGGGGCTCATCTCATTCCTCGACCGGACCCTGAGTTGGATACGAATTGAGGGTATTTATTTTATTTAATAGAATCTACTACATTTGTGGAAGATGATACCATCTAACAATCTCTTCCATTTTACATAACAGTACCATCAATATTACTATATTATTATTATTATTATTATTATTATTATTATTATTAAATTAATATTACATTTATTTTAAGTGCATTTGTACGTTAGTTTTTCTAATGTAATTTCAGAAATTAAATCTTGTAGTTTTACATATTATTTGAGTGCAGTCCCGTACTGTAAGCGAGCTGTTTATGACATGTCTTGATGTAGAGCTACAAGACTTCCTGGTTCGTGTTCACATGGGAAATATATTTTCTCAAAGGAATTTTAGGAAGAATGGGACCTGTTTCCTCTCAACATCGCAAGGAATTTGTTTAGCTACAATCAGTACCAAGCTCTAGTTTGTGGAAAAGAAGCTGTAACGGGTAGGGAACCGACATGGTGATCATATGCCACTCTGTAACGGCGGATGATCATCCACCTATGTAATTAACCACATATGGATGTGAGACCACAAGCCGACTAGTAAACCTAGGGCTTTTTTATGCCTGTCGCATCCAATGGAATTGAGTGGAATATAAGACCTTCTGGTAATAATTCTTAAAACGGTTATTTATTATTTTTATCATCATTATTATTATTATTGTTATTGTTATTATTATTATTATTATTATTATTATTATTATTATCTAATCGTTTTACCCGCTCTTTCCACTCTTTTTACTTACTCTTTTATTTTGTTCCGTATAAACAAATATATTCTTAGATTAATTCTATCTCATGTAACAGAGTTTTCTTATTTGCGGGTCTTACAAGAAATTTGTTCGAGTATGAGTGGTTCAACTGAATATAGGAATCATCATTATTAATAATTTAAAAAAAAAACATTAAATGTACTAAAAGAAGGAAGGATTTAAAGTGGTTAGGATATGTTTTAAGAATGAAAGGTGAGCGAGTGGCCGAAGCAACTATAATCCCCTATGGCATCCGAGAAGAAAAGAATAAAAAGAGGGAGACCAAAGTTAACACGGGTGGAAGGAAAACATGAAACCATTAATTCAATCAAGATGTTGCTAAGCATAGAAGAATACCCAAGATCGTATTTCTTTGAGGTTTGGGCACGGGAAGACGGCAGCAGCCCGTAAAAACCTGATGATAGAGAGATAGACTAACAGTAATACTTTTCCAGATTACATGGCAAGTTTTCAAATATAATTACATCACTTTTTATTGTATATATAAAATTCGACTATATATATATATATATATATATATATATACACTGCTCAAAAAAATTAGGGGATATTGTAGAATAACCTATTAAGACTATGTTTTTTGGAATAGTATTAGATACAATCACTTTCTATTATTCCAAGATAATGTAAATAAGAGTTTGAAGTTGTTACGTAACCTCGGTACCACACCAGAGGGCAGTGTCTGTACTGTTGATGTGAAAGGGTGGTTGTTGGGGGTGAATGTTTTGTTGCTGTTTTTAAATCCAGTCCAGTTTTCAGTTAGTGAATGACTTGCCTTAGGGACAGTGATGCCTCGACAACGTGATTTACCTGAACCAATGGCTTGGAGGACCATGGGAAGGATGGAAGCTGGACAGACACAACAAGAGGTGGCACAAGCCATTGGGGTGTCTCAAAACGTGATTTCCAGTCTTTGGAATCATTTTCAAAGAACATACTGTTCACAGAAGAGCCGGACAAGGTCGACCAAGGGCAACAACAGCAAGGGATGACCGTTACCTCTTGTTAACAGCCCGTCGGAATAGACAGCAGAATGCAACTCAACTGCGAAATACACTTCAAACAGCAACTGGACGCAGGGTGTCAACTCAAACTGTCCCTAATCGACTGCATGGAAGTGGTCTCTATGCCCGTAGGCCCATGGTGTGTACCAGGTTAACTCCACAACACCGTAGAGATCGCAGAAACTGGGCGGAGGAACATCGTGGGTGGAGGCATGCTGAATGGAGATCAGTTCTTTTTTCTGATGAGTCGCGATTCAACATGGAATGTGATAGTCGGCGTGTATTCATCTGGAGAGAAAAAGGGACACGAAACAATCCTGCTTTTGTACGTGAAAGATCCCCATATGGTGGCGGTGGATTGATGGTGTAGGCAGGAGTCAGTAGTGGTGGACGTACGGACCTCTACGTTATCCAAGGTGGTACTTTGACTGCGGTAAAGTATAGAGATGAGATTCTCCAATCTTATGCCGTGCCTTATGCTGATGCCATAGGTGATTCTTTTCTTTTTATGGACGATAATGCACGACCCCACAGAGCTGGCTTGATGGACGACATGCTGGAAGTGGAGGGTATCGAGCGTATGCAATGGCCAGCTTCCTCCCCGGACTTAAATCCGATTGAGCATGTGTGGGATGCATTAGGCAGGTGCATTGCAGGCAGACCAGCACCTCCCACAACTGTTCCAGAGCTGCACATTGTTCTTATGGACGAGTGGCCACGTATCCCCCAAGAACTCATTGCTAACCTCATTGCATCAATGCCATACAGGTGTGAGGCAGTGCTGGCCGTTCGAGGAGACCATACACCATACTAAAGAAACATTTTCATCCATGTTAATATTGCTTTGTTTGTGTGCCATATTCCTAATCAGGATCTCTTTGACATCTGGTGTGGTACAGAGGTTACGTAATGACTTCAAACTCTTGTTGACATTCTTTTGGAGTAATAGAAAGTGATTGCATCTAATACTGTTCCTAAAAACATAGTCTTAATAGTTATTCTACAATATCCCCTAATTTTTTGAGCACTGTATATTCTATCAATATTTTGGGACATTTACAAAGGCAGATAGTAAACAAATAATGGCTGCTGACATGAAGATGTTGAGAGCAATAGCAGGATACCAAAGGACCAATAAAAAGAAAAACGAAGATATAAGAACATAACTTATTCTTCTTCTTCTTCATCTTCTTCCTTTCATGTGGTAGACCTAGTGGTCTGTTACGGTCTCAATCCAACGTTTGAAGGTCTGCCCAAAGATCTCTTGCCAGTGGCTGGTAATTTAAGATCTGATGTGGTATTCTTGTTCTGCTCATTCTTCTTACGTGAGATTTCCAGTTGTTTCTGTATTTTTGTACATATTCCATGATTGATTCTGTTTATAATTCTTTGAGAATCTCAGAATTCCTTTTATGGTCTATTCTTGAGTAGCCTGCAATACGTCTCATAAATTTCAATTCTGCCGCAGTTAGTCTTTGTTCTTCTACACTGCGAATTGTCCAGGCCTCACTGCCGTAACTTAATATGGGTCTGGCCAATGTTTTATAAATTCTAGTTCGTGTGTGTTACTGTACTGTGTTTGGCTTGAAAATATTATTTATAATTCCTGTTACTCTGTTAAATTTTACAATTTTTTGACTAAAATATTTTTCCTCTTCATATGTAACTTGGTATCCGAGATAGTTAAATGTGTTGGTTTGTTCTAATATTTTATTATTGATAACAATTTTACTGCGAACTGGGTCTTTTCCTAGGAAAGCCATGACTTTAGATTTTTCTGTTGAGATTTCCATGTTGTAGTTTTACTGCAATTTGGTGAAAAGAGTGGACTGAACGTTGTAGGTCATCTTCTGAATTCGCTATAAACACAATGTCATCTGCAAATAATAGGGTGTCTAAATTATATAAACTATTTAGTGGTATACTGCCATGTGGTTGTAGTCTCCATTCTTTAATAACTGAGTTCATGTATATTATGAAGAGCATTGGTGAAAGACCACATCCTTGTCTAACTCCTTGATTAATTAGTCTGCATTTCGAGATTTTATTTTCAATCTTAACTTGGATGTAATTGTCCTCATAAATATCATATATAGCATTTATCAGTTGGTCTGGGATTCCATCATATTTGAGGATTTCTAATAATTTGTTTCTATTTACTTTGTCAAATGCCTTTTTCAAGTCAATAAACTCCATGTGTGTTTCAATATTAAAATCTTTATGTTTTTCTATTAGAATTTTAATAGTTAAGTATGCATCTGTACAGGATTTGCCTTTTCGGAATCCATTTTGCGCTTCATCTAATAAATTGTCATAATAATTAGCTAATATTGATTTGAGCAACTCGGTGTAGATTTTGTAGCCTTAGTCCAAAAGGCTTATTCCCCTGAAGTTATCACAATTATTTATATCTCCTTTTTTGTGTAGTGGGATTACAACAACTTGTTGCCAGCTTTTTGGCGGAGGGCCCTCATTATAAATTTTATTTAAAAAATTGAGAAATCTTTCATTAAAGGCAGAGCTGGCATACTTAAATAATTCCAGATTAATACCATCTTCCCCTAGTGTTTTTTTTGCAGTGAACGAGTATTGTATTTAATTAATATAAAGTAAAAGCATCTATGTAATTATTGTTAGAAGTTACGAGATTTAAAATTTGTTTTTTTTTGTTGCCACAACTTTCGAAAATATTCTATCCAAATTTCTAAAGAAGTTGTATTCAGTTTAACTCTTTCATGTTTCCTTAATTGCCTTAATATTTTATATGTTTTTGGATTTGGTCTTGTAATGTCCGTTTCAAATAGGGTAACAAAATTATTCCAATTTTCTCTGTGATATCTTCTAACTTCTCTTTCTGCTATTGCTCTTTTCTGTTTGTAATCTACTTCGTCAGGAAGTGTATGTAAAAGGACAACTCTAAGATCAGAACTTAATATATATAATATCTACTTCGTCAGGAAGTGTATGTAAAAGGACAACTCTAAGATCAGAACTTAATATATATAATCTCTGTGAAAGAATAAAATATTATCAAAATGCTTATCTTCAGCACGTATTACGAATGATTGAACAGCGCATACCAAGAAGAATGTATAATTATAAACCAAAAGGGAGAAGAATATTGGGAAGACCATTGAAAATATGGAAGGAACAATTCGAACTATAATGAGATCGGAGCAGGCCATTGGGCTTAATCCTTGTTGTTGTTGATGATGATCAATATTTTGGAAGAGTCCTCAAATAAAATTGAATTATTTATTTATTAATCCTCCTCCACTGTGGTTTTGAAATAACGCAAATTGCCTCGAACGCAGAAGCCCTGATTTAATTCCAGGTATGGACAAGTTACCCGGGTTAGTTTTTTTCAGGTTTTCTTGGTACGTGTAAATTAATGTCAAGAAACTTTACGACCAAAATAGTCCCCAAAACCACGTGGCCAATATACGCACCTGCATCATATTCGAATTTTCAGTATGAATGCATGAGTAAACGGAGTGTCATGTTTTAATATGGGTGCTTCCTCGGACGTGAGACCAGCATTAAACATGTCAATCACCGGATATGTCGTTCATGTTTTTTTGTGCTCAAAAAATGTATGTAGTTGATCTAGGAGAACCACTGGTTACATGTTAGCTTTCAGTTCCATGATCCATGGTTTGAAACCTGTATGGGCTTTATGGATTTTAAGGACATATAGACTGTGAATTGTTTCCTTAGGAGGGGAATTAAAGTCTTTCGTCACGTCTAGTAGATTTACATATACACGTATACCTATAAACAAAACATTATATATATATATATATATATATATATATATATATATATATATATGGTTCAGCATTTAAAGTAAATCCTGTACCGACAGATATTTTCTTTGTAAATCTAAGATCCGAGAAGCTTGGATACGTACAAATTCCCAGAGAACAATAGGTTAAACTATGGAAAGAGAGAGAGAGAGAGAGAGAGAGAGAGAGAGAGAGAGAGAGATAGAGAGAGATAGAGAGAGAGAATTACTGAGTAATTAGTGTTCCAGTAATTTTTATATATTTGTGCAGGGAGGAAAAATAATAAGTGTCCGAGGTACTGAAGTCCTTGTCCCCAAGACGATTATTTGCACCAATGTGGAGGTGATGGAGACAAATTAATAAATCAGAGATGGATGCTATGGAAGCCGGCTGATGCTAATAAATATGTCATGTTATAATATATGAGGAAGTTATTTTGACAGATGTGAGCCACTAAGCAGATGTCAGCTTGTATCAAGGTGAACATTTGTTATTAATATTTATTGTTAACTTGTTCAGACAAAACCGTAATTATTCTATTTATAGAGCTTACGTCTGAGCGGCCATGAAATTAAGGATTCGAGAGTGCCAGTGAGTTATAACTTGTCTGGCTTAACTTTGCAAGAAATTTGTAGAAAGATACAGCTATGTCACATCTCTCACTCGCACTGGTTTGTCGGGTTTTCTTCACCAGATGTTAATAGGGAAGAGGTGGAAGACGAAAACTGACAACAGGGATGTGGGTTCTCTCTTTTATAACTGGGCGAAAGTGGTCAAGGACCTACCCTTATATCTCCATATCTCCGTTTGCCAAATTAAGCCATATATACAATAGTTGGTTATGAAATACATACTTGTCCTCAATAACGGCATTTCAGATTTGAAATACATATTTGTATTCATGTAGTCCTACAGAATTTAAGTTGAGTTCAGAAATTGCGAATTCGCATTATTTTCCGAAGTTGTAAGAGGATCTATCGCTGTAGTCTTGGAATAACTTCGTTTCCTACCACTCAGGGGGACTGAGTTAGAGCGAGAGTTTTGCCTACTCTAACACAAATGTTCGGAAACAAAGGCCCTACATAGTCCCCGAATAATGACCAACATAATTATCGTGTTCGCCTGTATATAATGAATAACGGCCTCACCTTAAATATTCGTGCCTGTTATTATTGATCACTGAGGAACAAAAAAAAAAATATTAAGTTAAATAAATTATTTTAAAAAATACCGTTTGATGTAGGGTGAAATTAATTTTGGAAGCATAGAATTTTTAAACTTTTTCATCAACATTTCGCGGGTTAACTTTCAAGGCTGGATTTCCAGTCTCGTAGATTTCAACTGAAAAGTTAGACGCATCTCTTGTCTGCCTACCGAAATTTCTTCTACTTTCCGTCTTGTAATCTAAAACAATTTTTGGCATTCGGTGTGATGTCAGTATTTGAACGTGATTTCTGAATAATTGTTACTGTGCTTGTTAATAAATGTTTATTTCATTCCTAATATCTTCACTCTTTCTTATATTCAAACCATATAACCGGTTACACTCCTTGAAAATAGGTCAACTTTTCAGCTGCTTCTATCGTTTTCTATTATATTTTAGTTAAAGTTCAAACGTCAGAAGCATACGACAATATCTTGTAGAATTTAATGTGGTGTCTCTTATAGTGTACTTGAATGATCTCTTACTTATGTCATATGTAAAATTAAGTTACAATGTTTATTAAATGTCTTCTATTTTTAAAAATAAAATACATTGCTTCCTTGATATAGTACTGTCATCAGGTTCCACATTGAAAATAATTTTGGCTTACAAGTTCTTTAAAAGTTTGTTTCATTTATCGATATTACAAGAATACAATTTTAAAAAATATAATTTAATTGCAATGTGGCCTTATGTAAATTATTATCCCTTGAGCTAGATAAAAGGACTTGATTATTTGGTTAGGGGATATATATATATATATATATGTTATAATTAAATCTTTAACATTGAGCAATGCAAGCTTAATATGGTATAATAAGAAAAATAAATGCCTGGACGGGATTCGAACCCGGATCTCTGAGTCTGTACCTCAGCGTGATATCCATTACACTACCAGGCGAATCCAATTCAAACACTTATTAATACGTGTTAATAATATATTAATACTTAATAATAATATAATAATATAATAATACTTATTAATAAGTGTTTGAATTGGATTCGCCTGGTAGTGTAATGGATATCACGCTGAGGTACAGACTCAGAGATCCGGGTTCGAATCCCGTCCAGGCATTTATTTTTCTTATTATACCATATATATATATATATATATATATATATATATATATATATATAGTTTTTAAGAAGATGTGAATCTAAATTTGTCTTCAGTATTATACAAATGTAAGAAGAAAGGCGAAACCGCACATCCCTGTCATACTTTTCTAGTTACGATTGCAGTTAATATATTTTCTATTTGTGACCCATATCTTGTTTTTAGTGCACCGCTGTGGTCCCGAAGAAGCGTACTGCCTTGTCACGCAGCGGACCCGGGTTCGATCCCCGGTCGGGGCAGTTTTTCTGGGTGAGGTTTTTATCGGGGTTTTTCCTGACCTGTAAGACAAATGTCAGGTAAACGTTAAGGCCCAATGGTCCCTAAATCATACGGCCATCATCATCCGGATCATTATCATCATCCTTCACCGCTGTGGAAAGCAACGGGAAGCTACCACACCTACAATTGCCTAGTAAAGCTGCAAGCATAGCATCAAAATGCTATGATTGCAGTGAGGGACCGGCCTTTGGGCAGAATTACTATGGATAGATCTTGTTTTCTATGTATAAACAATTATTGGCTTATTAAATGTGACTTACGCTTCTGCTTTTTGTTTTATTATAATCCATAACTTATTTCTCTTTATTTTATCAAAGGCCTTCACAAAAACCATGAATAATATAAAAGGTGGTAAATTATACTCTGTGTTTATCAAATGTCTGATTAAAAGTAAATATACAATCTGAACAGGATCTACCATTCCTGAACCTACTTTTGGCTTCCAGAAAAATGTTCTCCTTTCATCATTTAAAAAGAGTTCATAACGTAAGTACGTTAATCTTCCTTCTTATAATTCGGATATATTTTTGCTCTCTTCATTATCTTGGAATAAGACCAGTCTTCCAACAGATATTCAGCAGATACAAAATGCAACTCATTAATTGAATAGATGTATGTTCAATGCATTTGGTATCGATATTATCAAACCCCGGAGCTTTATTTTTCGCGATTATTAATAGTAGTTTCTAATTCTTCTAAATAAATAAATCTTTATTTCAACTAATAATGTCAAAACCATACATTCTTCATCTGAGTCCATCGTTATGATCTCGAGGTAGCGTGCTGCTTTGTCACGCAGCGGACCCGGGCTCGAACCGCAGTCGGGACAGTTTTTCTGGATGAGGTTTTTATCGGGGTTTTCTTCACCTGTAAGACAAATGTCAGGAAAACTTTCAGGCCCAAACGGTCCCTGAAATCATATGGCCATCGCAATCATCATCATTCATATTCATCCTAGATTAAGCTTAGGATTAAGGACTCTCCGGACACACCAGTATAATCATCATCACCCATCATATCATCGGGGGAACGTAACCCCGCCTACCAGGTGCCCCAACCTCGGAAGTGGGTTAAAAGTACGCAATGACAGGAGAGAACACCAGGAATGTCAAAAGAAAACATAACGCATTTGCAAAAAAAAAAAATCTTCATCTGTGTGCTATGTCCAGTGATTTTTAAAATTGATATCCATTCTTCTTGTGATATTAAATTTCGTTTCAGGTTATATTTATAGTGTTCTTTTAGATATTTTATACTCTAATAAGCATGGTGCTGCTGACCATATACATCAATTTGGCTGATATATTTTCCCAATAATTTCTTTCTACCTTACGAACTTCTGTACGTACGACATTTTTTTTTCATTTATTCAATTAAATTTTTAGCAGTTTTAATAATCAAATATTTTAAATATATGTATTTCTAAATACTTGAGATGTTCTGCTGTATCATTATTTCAATTAATGTTTAATCTTTTTGTATTGTAATTTGTACTTCTGTTCCAAGTAATTCCGGTGAAACCTATTTTATTTTATATTTTAAATATTTCTTTTCCTTGTTAATATTTCTACCATTAGACTTCTGTTTCAAATATAAAATAAATAGATAATCGTACAGATGTAATAGTACAATATTGTAATAAGTGTATTTTAAAGCTCTCTAACACTAGTTATATCTGGCATCCTCTTGTTTTACTTCTTTCCCACTTCGCTAGAATTGCTCTCTTGGTTATTAGAAGTTATAAACAATTCCAACAGCATAAGTTCTATATACGTTGTATCATACATTTGATTGGATCACTTTTAATTTACATAATTTGTTTATACTTACAAATAAAATAATTTTGTAGTGGAACAATTTTTTTAATGCAAAAATGTTGGTCCCTTTTGGTCAGAAAGTATGTGCGTGATCTGGAGTTTAAAATTGTATTCCGACAGCTCGTGTGTCTCCTGTGAAAAATGGGGTTAAACTAAGGAAACGATATATTAAGTGATAAAGATACACGAGAAATATAACAAAGCAACACCATTTCCTTTAGTACTCAGCTCTACTCAGGGCTATAAAACACTCAGCTTCATTTGCTGAATCTACATGACATTCCTTTACTAAAGCGCCTATTATATGTGCAACAAGTAATGAAATAATAATAATATATATTTTGCTTAGCTTCATTAAAATATGTCCCTAACTTAGTACATATAGGGTGGAGTATAACTCAACCAACACATTTTCACAACTTGTTGAGGATGTTTTGATATAAGTAACCCATGGCGTCCAATTACGTATTACAGAGTAATATTTTATTGATTTGTTAGACATATAGCAGGGGGTTCGAATGTTATAAGATGGGTTCTGTTGAATTAAAATAATAATGAAGTAATCATCAGCAGAAATATTGTTATGATCTTCTAAAGATAATTCCTTATCACTAGACTGCGGAGAAATAGTACCAAAATATGAAGTTTCGTACAAACGAACTTACAGTCCTTCTGCTGAGTCTCCGACTCTAACGTTTAGGTTGTACGAAGGGTAAAGGGGGAAACTCGCTCTCTACTGTCAATAAGGAAATAGTTGATGTGGGAGCGAACATCTGCCACAACCAATCACCGCTCTTGATGCCGCTAGTAAGGTTTGAAATTGCTGCGATGATATTAGCTGTATTTCTGCTAACCACCATGATTTGATATTCCGCGTAGTACACACAGCAGCCCCTCCCACTGAGTATCCGTAATGGCAACACTGTCGTGAAAACGTCAGGGCAGGAGACTTTGCGGCTGGACCATAGTTCATTTCCAAAGTGTCAGTGACTGCCTCAGGCAATGTCATGACAGACGGCAAGATAGTGATGCCTATTGTTGTGTGTGCATGGCATATTCTACTTACTCCGACAACTGGTACATACCACAAAGTTACATATTCACAACTGTATTAATTCACTTGCGGTTCAGCACTGAAATGAATAGTTACAATGACTATGTTAATTGTAGATATTATGGTCGTGACGTAATTGCCGTGCTCCCTCTGTTTCAGTCCACAGTTCTTGTCATTATGTAAACATACTATTTCTCCGCAGTCTATTTATCAGTAAAACGAATGTCCTCTTCTTTCAGCTACCGTTATTTTCTCTTGATAGTCCTGACATCCAATAACTTTGTTACTCTTCATAAACAGTCCCCACGTCTCTAAAAAATAATTCAAGTTATATAAAACGACTATTCTTCCAGTTATACTATTAGAGATTACTTAATTGATACGGTCTCTCAACAGCACGTACGGCTTGCTGCCCTTGCGAACCATATTCGTAAATAACGTATGTTACTTTTAGTCCAATGAAGTCCTACTACTACCAAATCTACGTTAAGCGAGAATAAAATATTACGAGAATATTTTTGGATCAAAGAGAGACGAACAGACAGGTAAATGGGGAAGATTAAAAAACGATCTTTATGGGAATCTAGTTGTAATAGAACAGGTACGTTTCATAGATTCCGATAGGGAGAACTTGTGGTAGGTAGGTAGGTTTGGAAATTCCTTGTAGGAAATCCAGCATAAATGCCCCAGGAGGCAGAATGAGAAAAGACAATAATATTAACCATGATTTGAAGGAGGCAAAGTTAAGTTGACATGAGCCCAAATCTTCAGTTCAGGGAAGGTATGTAGAGAGAGTTTTGTGTCGGCGCGGCTGCGATACTCTCGTTTCGACACTGGCAGCGAGTTACATAGTTAACAAATAACCTTTCTTTATTTTCGTTTTAATTTATTTCCTAAAACTTGGCTTCAGAAATAGTTTTAAGGAAATTACTGTGCCGCAATATGTCGGCAAAATGGATATTTTTCCAGCAATGATTTGAAGATTCATAACATATCATGTTCTATTTCATAGCGTATATTGGCTCGTTTTCTTCCTGTGCAATTTATCTCTTCAAATCACCTCCATGACTGCATATCTTACTTACTTATTTACTTACTTACTCACTGGCACTATCCAACCCGTAGGATCATGGCCGCACGGACATAAGCTCTCCATACATCCCTATCCTGAGCTAATGATTTCCAATCATTCCCTGTATAATCCACCTCCCCCAAATTATAGTTAATGTTATTCTCCCACCCCATTCTTGGCTACCAACTGGGCGTTTTCCCTCTGGCTTTCCTAAAAGAAGCTTCCACGCAAGTTTTTCATTCCCCATACGTGCAACATGTCCTGCCCATCGCAGTCTACGAGACTTAACTGTTCTTATTATATCTGGCTTCCTATAAAACCATGTAGTTCATTGTTATGTAGTCTTCTCCATTCACCTTTCTGTTCATCTCTCTTTGGTCCAAAAATTTTCCTAAGTACTTTATTCGCAAATACTTGTAATCTCCTTTCCTCCTTTAAAGTAAGAGTCCAGGTTTCGCACCCATATAATATAACTGGTAGAATAATAGTTTTATAATATATTTTCAGTTTAACGTTTTTTGAAAGGAGTTCGGACATCAAGAGTCTCTGCAATGCATAATAGCATGCATTTCCAGAATTGAGCCTATGTTTAATTTCTTTGTGCATCTCATTCCTATTTGTGATCATTGTTCCGAGGTATTTGAATTCAGCCACTGCCTTAAAATTTCCCTCATTTGTCATTAGCTGTCCATTTCCATTATATAATGAATTTCTACGTGTGACCATATATTTAGTTTTATTGATATTTACTTCCAGTCCTAAGTTCTTAGTATTACTCAATAGTGTGGTGTGTGTTGTTCTTTAGTATCTCCTCGCTATCGGCCAACAATACTACATCATCAGCATAAACTAACAGCTTATTAATACCATTGAGTTGTAAGCCTTCCTCATTCTCTAAAGACTTATTGGCATGTTCTAGTACAAAATTAAATAGTAGAGGAGATAGTGCATCTCCTAGCTTCAACCCATTCTGGATTTCAAAAGTGTCCGAAAACTGTTTGTCTACACGCACACTACTCTTTGTGACATTTAGACACATTCGTATAAGTCTAACTAACTTTCTAGGAATCCCGAACTCCAGCAGAATACTATATAACTTCTCCCTCTTAATTGAATCATATGCTTTTTTGAAGTCTACATACAGTTGATGTACAGTACCATTATATTCTCATTTCTTTTCTAAAATCTGTCTTATACTAAAAATCTGATCTGTTGTAGACCTGTTTCTTCTAAATGCACATTGGTGATCTCCTAGAATGTCATCAATATAGGGAGTAAGTTTGCTTACTAATATATTTGTTAGAATTATGTACGAAGTTGAAAGTAATGAGATGCCCCTGTAGTTGTTGCAATCAGTTTTATCTCCTTTCTTATAAATTGATACGATAATTGACTCCTTCCATTCATCTGGAAGAGCTTCTTTTTCCCAATTCATACTAAGCAACCAGCATACCTTGTCCATCATTTTTTCTCCCCCTGATTTATCAGTTCTGCTGGTATCTCATCTGAACCTGATGCTTTATACATCTTCAATTTTTCAATCGCCACTTCAACCTCTAACGCACTAGGCTCTGCGACTAGCATTTCTGCTGTCTGTAAATTATCCTCCTCAATGTCCTGTTCTGTATGTACATTTAATAGCTGATTAAAGTAACTTTTCCATCTATTTAATATACTCCTGGAATCTGCAATCATATCCCCATTTTCATTCCGAATTATGTTTGTTCTAGCCTGAAACCCTTTCTTCTCTATACTAATTCCCTGATATAATTCTCTAATGTTCCTCTTTTTTGCATTCATTTCAAGATCATTAATCTTCTCTCTCAAATATTCCCTCTTTTTACTCTATAGTAGCTTGGTGGTTTCCCGTCTAATACTACCCAATTGCTCTAAATCTACCTCATTTGGCTCATGTAACCATTTCATTTTTGCTAGCTTTCTTTTCTTTACGATGTCGGCACATTCCTCATCAAACCATTTCTTGTTTTGCCTCTTATTTAAACAACCAATGCTTTCTGATGCTGACAATTTAATAGTATCTCTTATAGACTCCCATTCTTTATTTATATCAGTTTCTTCTTTGTTTGCCACATTGTAATCTAAAGATTCCAGTACTTCAAATCTATTAGCAATTTTGACTTGGTATTCTTGCCGCATTTCATCATTTTTCAAGTTTTTTAATTCAAATTTTACAGAGTCATCTTTAGCGTTTGTTCCTCTCATAAGCGATAGCCGTTGTCTGATTTTCACTCTGACCAGATGATGATCTGAATTGCAGTCTGTCCTCTAACTGATTTAACATCAATGATGCAACTGTGCCAGCGTTTATCCACTAATACATGATCTATCTGGTTACGAGTTTCTCCATCTGGGGACGTCCAAGTGTATTTATGTATATCCTTATGCTGAAATGTTGTGCTCTTAACAATGAGATTCTTTGATCTGGCAAATGTGACTAATCTAACCCCGTTGTCATTACAATCTTCATGAAGACTGAATTTGCCTATTGTTGATTTGAATATATCTTCCCGCCCCACTTTTGCATTAAAATCTCCTAAGACAATTTTCATATGATATCGTGAAACGCTATCAAATAAGCATTCTAATTCTTCATAGAACTCATCCTTGACCTTGTCATCTTTATCTTCTGTGGGGGCATGTATATTTACAATTATAAAATCATGTCGTTTACCCTTTAGAATTATGTACGATATCCTATCACTAACAAACTAAATATCTCGGATAGCGGATAGGATACTCCTTCTGATT
Organism: Diploptera punctata; assembly: GCA_030220185.1. Taxonomy (NCBI): domain Eukaryota; kingdom Metazoa; phylum Arthropoda; class Insecta; order Blattodea; family Blaberidae; genus Diploptera; species Diploptera punctata. The sequence goes on from JASPKZ010010120.1 coordinate 61,701, forward strand.
AAAAAGCCCGTTCCAAATGCAGGTCTTTCTGCACCCCCATAGTATAATGCAAAGTTTCCTGATTCCTGACTACCTTCTCCTGGCCACCTAACGTCCTGTAAAGCGACAATATTCAAGGGCGATTTATCTAGTTCCCGCGTTAATATCTCTAGTGCCCGGTATTGTATAAAGTCCTAACATTCCATGTTCCTAGGAACATGTCCCTGTGTTTGAGCCTTTGGCATGGGTTCCCTGATGTAGTCCCCGCCCGGAGAACCGAATGGGGGGACTATTTGACCTCCGGAAAATTTTACCCCAGTTGAACCCATATCCGCATTTCTTGACGGTTCTATTTTTACGATGAAAGATCGTCACTCTTTCGACCAAGGTACTTTTTTCGTCTTGCTTAGCACCTTCGACCAGTCCGGCATGGTAATCCTATCGGCAGCAATGCTACCGCCGGCATAGCTCTCAGGATCCCCGGACTGCATATCTACTGAAGCTAATATAACAATATTATCTGCTGATATTACATAGTAAATATTTGCTCCATAAATCTATGTTCCTTCATATTACTTTCATTTAAAAATAATAGCTTCTTCCATAATTAAATTGAATAAAAATATTAATAGTAAATATCATTGTCTCCCTGACTTAATGATAATTTCTATGTTCTCGTCATACTTAAATTTTACAATATTTCATTATAAGATTTAAGATTTAAGATTTAAGATTTATTTAGCCTGGTGGAGTTAAGGCCATGTGGCTTTCTCTTCCACTCACCAGGACAAACATATATTACATAAGAATATAACAATGTTAATTAACTCTAATATTAAACACTAAGTAAAAATTTGATCAAAAGATAATATCTAATATACATATTACGATCTATAATACAACCAGTTAATATTAGTTAAAATTAAGACTAAAACTAATAATAAAATGTATACAAGCAAGACATATTAAATTGTCCCTGTCTAGTGTATATAAAAAACAGGAAAATAATGAGATATAGAAAACTAATTTTACGATTATACAATATTTAAAAACAAAACAAATAAAAATATTTGTTATTCTTAATATTATTTACATAAATAATTAAATATATTAATATTGCTAAAGAATACTATCAGTGAGGTGTATAAGTCAGTTTGTTATTAAATAATTCTTTAGTTTGTTTTTGAAGGATGTTATAGTTTGACAGTCTCTGACATAGGGTGGAAGGGAATTCCATGTTTTGGTAAGTGACACCGTAAAAGATAATGAATAATATACAGTGTGATGAGGCGGGATATAAAGGACAATGTGCTGATGGGATCGAGTGTCAAGATTATGTGTGTCGGATAGTCTGATGAAGCGGCGTGATAAATAATTAGGCGATGATGTGTGAAGTATTTTATAGAGAAGGGATAGGGAATGGACAGTTCTACGATCTCTTAGACGAAACCACGATAATTGTTCCAGGGACGGTGTAACATGGTCAAATTTGCGAATACCACAAATAAAACGTGCGCAAGAATTATGAACACGTTGAAGTCTTTGAGTGGAAGTAATATTTAAGTCTGTAAAAAGAGTGTCACAATAATCAAAATGGGGCATTGCAAGTGTTTCTACTAACATTTTCCTAAGGGCGAATGGCAAACAATTTCGTACACGATTTAATGAATGTATTATTGAGAAGACTGTTTTGCATGTATGGTTTATTTGTGTATTCCAATTTAAGTTTTTGTCAATAAATACTCCTAGAATTTTTACTGTCTCACTATAAGGGATTTGAACTCCGTTTAGTGACACATGCGAAACTGTGTTTAGGTTAATTGTAGATAATAGTCTCTGATGACCCATAATGATTGATTGTGACTTTGTAGGATTTAATTGCAGTCCATATTTAACTGTCCAAGTCATTAGTGAGTCAAGATCCTCGTTAATTTTGGCAACAGCGTCATTTAGTGAATATTTGTCTGTGTGGATGTAGATTTGCATGTCGTCTGCAAATAAATTATGTTTGCAATGCTTTAGGGAGTTAGATATGTCATTTATGTAGATTGAAAAAAGCAAAGGTCCAAGTACCGAACCCTGTGGAACCCCAGCTTTACGGAAGGACCAAGAAGAACATAATGTATGATTTCCTATAACAGATTGCTGGCGCTCATGAAGGTAGGAATTGAACCATTTCGTGGCACTATCAGAGAGAGTAAGAGGTTTTTAAGTTTATGCAACAATAAGTCCAAGTCTACCGTGTCGAATGCTTTACTAAAGTCCAGTAATGTAAGAATGGTAAGTTTTCGATTATCAGCAGCTCCTCGTATGTCTTCGCAAATATTTAGTAGAGCAGATTTGTATTGTGTCCTGTCCTGAAGCCTGACTGAAATTGATCTAGAAGGTTGTAATCATTTAGGTATTCAGTCAGTTGTTTATGGACTAATCGTTCCAGAGCTTTTGAAAGAGTAGGTAAAATGCTAATGGGTCGAAAGTCGTTCGGGGTTTGAGGGCGTTTTTAACTTTAGGCAGTGGACGTACGAGGGCTTGTTTCCACAATGAGGGATATGTAGACGTTTGTAGTGAGGAGTTAAAAATATGAGTTATAGTAGGTAGTATAGCTTCGATTATTTTATTCAGTAAAGTAATATTTATACGGTCAGTTCCTTCTGCTTTGGTTTTTATTCGCATGATGGCTTTCTTTACGTCGTAGTCTGTAACATATGAGAAGTGGAAATGTTCTCTGTCGGGTTGATTTGTCAGTGATAATTCATTCATTGTTTGTTCTTTATCCTTGTGAGTAGTAGTTATACCTGTGAAGTGATTATTGAGTGTGTCCAGGGAAACAGGTAATTTGTCTACCTGTGTGTCTTTTCTCCCAATTCCCATTCTATTCAAGTTTTTCCAGATTTCTGAAGTATTTGTATTTGTTAGGTTGTATAAATGTCTAAGTTTGGCGTTTCTTATAGCTTGATTTGTCTTGTTACGTAACTGTTTATATTGAGTGAGACTTGTGTCTGTTTTGTTGAGTCTATATTTCTTATGTGCTGCGTCTCTATCAGTCATCAAGTTACGAATTGAAAGAGTCATCCAGGGTGCAGGGCGTCGTTTCACGAGTTTAGTTTTTGGTGGGGCATGTCTGTTGTATAATTGTAGTATAAAGTCATTTAATGTCTCAACTTTTTCATCTACAGAATGCAGCGTCCATATTGAATGCCACGGCATCTGCATAGCTTCTTCAATTAGGGTTGCATTGTCTATATGTTTTAAGTCTCTATACGTAATCGTCTTTCGAGTCGGTTTAGGGCACTGCAGTGAATATGCTAAGAATATAATATCATGTGCTGATATTCCCGGGGCTGGCAGTTGCCCGTGAGTAAGTACTCTGTCTGGATTATTAGTTGCAATTAAGTCAAGTAGTAACGTCTCAGAGTGATGAGTGTGATGTGTAGATCGTAGGGGTAGGAGTGTCATATCACAAGCCTGGAACGTAGCCATCAGTTGTTTGTGTATGTCTGGTTATCAGTGTCTAGTATATTTATATTAAAGTCGCCCATAACGATAACGTGTTCATATTGTATTCGCGCGTTTTGTAAAGTGGACTCAATTTCAGCGATGGCTTTTATTTTAGGAGGTTGGTATACTACACAGAGAAGACATTTTTTGAAACTGACAAATATTTCTATGAACATAATTTCGGCAGATGGTTCGTTATTAGATAGATACACAATTTTAGGAGTAAGGTCTGTTCTAACGAAGGCTCCAATACCGCCCCCGCGACTGTAAACACGATCGTGTCTAAGAAAAGTATAACCATCCATGTCAATTAAAGAAGAGGTAATGGTGGTATTTAGCCACGTTTCGGATATGAGAAGAGCATGAATATTTAAAGAGAAGAAAATAGTTCTGATCTCATCTATATGTGCAGTAATACTCTGAGCATTGAAATGGGCTACCTGCAAGGAATTAGGGTATGTGGACAAAGCTATTTCTAAAGCATTCCTTGAAGTAGTGGGGTCGAGAAGGGGAGTGGGAAGGTTATTGTCCTGTAACCTGTCAAAGACTGTCAAAGGAAAATCATCATTTAGACGAAAAATGGTCGTAAAATATTTCAACAAACTTACAAACTAAACTTGGTATCACGTCACTAAGAATATCTTAATTTTATGTACTATTAATAAAATGTTTAAAGTGATAACTGTCGGTTATTCACTGGCCGTGTTTGCACTAATTATATTTCTGAGGCCCGGAGAATGATGCGTTTGTTATCTCCTTCTTTAACATGTATTGCTCCGTCAATTGTCCACACATTTGTTACACCATATTTGGTGATGCATTCTTTTAATAGCTTATACCTCATTTGAGTTAAGTCTTCCCTAATTGTAACACCACTCCCTTTCAGCTGTTTTTTGTTCTGGAAAACCTCTCTCCTTTTCCGATAGCTTACGAATTTGACGATAACCGGCCGTGGCCGGTCCGCCTTTCTCCCCACACGATGACTCCTATCTATATCGCATGTTTCCAATTTAATACCTATTTTAGACGCCACATCGATAGCTATTTTGTCTGTATCCTCAGCGTCCATCTCCGGGATGCCAAAGATACGTAAGCATTGGCGGCGTTGGTACTGTTCAAGGGAATCAGTTTTTTCGCACAACAGTTGTTCTAGTTTCATTATTTTAGTATCCCTTTCCTGTAACGACAGCTCCAACTGTTTAATGACCTCAGTGTTCCGATCTATGGTTGTTTTCAACTCACTCACTATAGCCTCACGCACCGAGTCCTTTAGCAGCTGCAACATGGCAGGGTCCCTCAAACATTCCTGCATCACACGCTTTGTCATTTCTTCTTTATTCTCGTCAGAATTATTTGTTTTGCGTGGCGCCATTATTACAGAATAAATGTACACACAAATAATTTCAAAATATCCTATACTACCTGTAAAACACAAACAATCACCTGCTAAAAACTGTGCAAAAACACGAGCGACCAGTATATTCACTACTCACTGTCCGCCATGACACTTACTAATAGTTCTTATAGAAACTATTAACTACTCTTCTATCCTTAAAATCAGTATGAATGTTTTTCATTATTTTAATTCTTTCTAATTAACGTTAATAAAACTTTTTTTTAATCGATAAATACCTTTTAAGTAATCCTATTTCATAGAATTATTCATTCTAAATTGAATATACCTGCAGCAATAGCATTTGAGAATAAAGTTCTTAGGAGAATTTATGGGCGTAAAAGAGATGAACAGACAGGTTAATTGAGAAAACTACATAATAATGAGCTACATGATATGTATAGGAAGCCAGATATAATAACAGTTAAGTCTCATAGACTGCGTTAGCCAGGACATGTGGCACGTATGGGAGATGAAAGAGGTTCATGGAAGCTTCTTATAGGAAACCAGAGGGAAAAGGTCCAGTTGGGGCATTATCCATTATTTGAGGGAAATAGATTATAGACGGCATGATTGAAAAAATTAGCACAGGATAGGGATGTATGGAGAACTTATGATATGCGGCCTTGAACATACGGGTTCGATAGAGCCAGTGAGTTGGTTAGTCTGTTTTTTGGTACAGCAATAGCTTATCTTGTGCCTCAAGTAATTATTGTAAAAAACACAACATGAAATGCAGACAGTACGAGTAATGAAACAAGCCAGCGACAGCACCCAGATTTGTTTGTTAAACATTGTACTGTAGAGTTAACTTGGCACTCTTCGGTACTATACCACACGTACTGTTTCTTAATTTAAATCTGCAGCTGGAAATATCGACCTATGTATTCACAACACACAATACACTGTCGCAAACACTCCAGCATCCCAGGAAATTGACTCCGCTCATCAACTCTGCGAGAATCGTTGTTTGCCATTATGTTGATTATGTGTCCAGTTGATGTTCGGGACCATTCCTGGAATTTGAATTACGGTTGATGAAAAAAACCCGAAAAAACGTTATCCTAGAACCCTGTCTCGACCGAGGATCGGACACGGGCTTGCTGTATGCTAGGCAGCGAGATTACATCGATGGAAAAATACTATTTCAGAAGAATAAACCATCTGCTTGGAACCAGATTACGTTGACTCCACTTTTTAAAATATTCTTTTCAGTAAACATGAAGTTCTCACTCCTCTTCTGATTCAGTTTCACACAAAAATTGTACATTTAAACATCTGTACTTCTTAAACCTATTCTTCAAACCAGTTGTACAATTTAAAATTGGATACTATCCACATCTTCAGTGAGCGTTCCTAAAATTAAAAAAGGTATATCAGAGCAAGCTAGTTCTAAGCAGGTAAATGTTGTTATGAAATCAGTAAACAGATTATTTTAATTTACGATTTGTAGCCTAACATTTTTTCAAGAATGGTTATGTTGTTTTACTCAAATAATCCATTTGTCTGTTGATTATGGTAATCTCTATGCAACTTGGAATTGGCGATGTGAGTTTGTGATATAATCTTACAAAACATCCGCCATTATCGTATTCTGCACTGGTTACTTGCCCGCGGGATTTCTTCATTAGTCCCATAACATTTGCACGTTTTAACGGAGAAAAAGGTTTTTGTTAAGTAACGGGAGAGTCCATAAATGGAATTGCTACTTCTCTCAACATAATAAAGAGAAAGCAAACTGATGTTCACCGCGAGAGAGTTTTGCAATTCCAAGCTGAACAGATACTTAGTCGAAATTTGACAGTTGCGGCTGTGGAGAGGAGCATTTATATACGTACAGAGGAGAATAAGAAAGGCAAGAAAATTATTTTACTGAGAGATTAATTTAAATGCGGAACGGTGGGTTTTCAAGGTTTAATTTTGGGTATAAGTTAAAATTTCATCCTTATTATCCTATAATTAATTATATAAAATCTCACTACGAAACTGGGGCTGAATATAAACTAAGTATCAGGCTATACGTATGCGTGCTATTATGCATTACAGAGACTCTTGACGTCCCAACTCCTTTCAAAAACGGTAAACTGAAAATTTCTACCGGTTATATTATATGGGTGTGAAACATGGACTCTTACTTTAAGGGAAGAAAGGAGATTACGAGTATATGAGAATAAAGTTATTTAAAAAAAGTTGATTAAAGAGAAATGAACGGTCAGGTGAATGGAGAAGACAACATAACAGTGAACTACATATTCTTTACAGGAAGCCAGATATAATAAGAACACTTAAGTCTCGTAAAATGCTATGGGCTGGACATGTGGCACGAATGAGAAATTAAAGACGTGCATGGAAGCGTCTTAGGAAAACTAGAGTAAATCACCCGGTTGGAAGACCAAGAATGAGGTGGGAGAATTAATAATAACTATGATTTGAGGAAAGTAGATTATACAGGGAATGATTGTAAAGCATTAGTTCAGCGTAGGGATGTATGGAGAGCTTATGTCCGGGCGGCCATGAATCTACGGCTTAGCTAGTGCTAGTGAGTAAGTAAGTACGTGGCTACATGTGAAAATAAGTTATTAAATGGGACTGGTTACTTATCAATATGAGAACAATTAGAAGAACACCTAGGAATAATTGCGAACAAGAATGAACTGAAGAAAAAAAATTGAGAATGTTCAACTCAGGAAAAGCATGCTATTTGACATTTATGAGAATTCCTGTTATCCGAAACACCTATAAGAACTATTAAATAAAAAATATATAAAATAATATAAAACCGTAATATAAAGTTCTGATTACCTGGTAATATTTCACCAATGGTAAAATCATTTTAATAACCTTCTTCTAATAATCGGACCGGTTCCAACATGCGTACTGTGTTTCGTAAAATATTAACACTCTACAGTCGACAATAAATGGACTGGTTACAAGGAATCTCGCAGCCGTCGAAAAAGAAGAGTAAATATCTTGAGTTCCTGGAGCGTAGGCGACGTTCATGGTTAGTATCATGTACCGTTTTAAACACTTCATGGTGGAACATACTACGAAAAGCCTACGAAATATTTTAACTGAAATTTTCATACCAGGGAACTGTCTACAACTGCATGACGAAACCTATCGTGAAATTGCTCCCAGAGAAGTGTTGCGATGTACTAAGGCTGTGACCAAAACATTATCTGCCGCCTTTAACCGCAAGACATTAAACTCCAGTGCCAAATCTCTCATTTTAACTACAATATTGACACTAGGTCACAAGATAACAGTTTGCAAACAATCCGTCTTCTTAGCACTTCCTCTTATTCTACTTCTTTCACAGTAGCACCTGCCAGCTCCTGGAGTCTCCTTCCTCAAGGTATCAGGGGTTGCAGCATACTTGGTACTTTTAAGTCACGCTTACACAGTTACCTGTTATCAAATAATTATTTTTTCTCTAGAGTTATATTTATTCTATGCCATTAATAGTTTTCTCATTTTTCTATCTTGTACATATATATACAGTATATATATATATATATATATATATATATATATGGTATGATAAGAAAAATAAATCCCTGGACGGGATTCGAACCCGGATCTCTGAGTCTGTACCTCAGCGTGATATCCATTACACTACCAGGCGAATCCAATTCAAACACTTATTTTTCTTATATATGTATTATACTCTCCATTATTACTAGATGTCGCGAGAGCACTGTCTTCACTGCCATCTAGTAGCTGACTATATCAAGTAATATAAAAAATCAAGTAATAATATATATATATATATATATATATATATATATATCATTCGGTAAATCTAGACTAAATCATTTCTTTAATATTAATAATATTGTAGATGTATTATTAACAAATGTTAAGCTATCGAGCAACAGGAAAAATACCAGGACGTCCACTCAAAAGAGTTTGGATGGTGTTTCCCTTGAGGCCAAAACAGGCCAACAAATAGCCAAATTCGTGAATGAACTATGATGATGATTATTATTATATACTATGTAATGTTTATTTTAATTTTAATTAGATGTAAGAATATTTTTTGTATTTTTTTAACCTGTTAGAGTGCTAGACAAGGCCTTTAACACTGCCAGGTAAAATGAAGCTATAATAATAATAACCATAATAATAAATTATTATTATTATTATTATTATTATTATTATTATTATTATTATTATAGGCAAAGAGAACAAAGCATAGAATTGAATTAAGTAGCAAAATAATATCATGGTTAAATTTTATATGTTGGGATAAGTCTATTTGGAAAGACACAAAAAATATACATTGGTAAAAATCGGTGGAATCTGTTGCAATATATGGAAGTGCGGTATGGACAATCAGTAAGTACTGCAATAATATACTAATAACTCTATAAATGAAATATTTACGCAGAAGTGCCAAAAAGTCAAAATTAGAACATGTCACAAATAATGGAATTAGAAACATAATGGAAAAAGAAGAAGGTATAATTGAAAGAATGGAGGAGAAGGAATTAAACAGGTTAGGACATGTTTTAAGAATGAAAGATGAGCGATGGCCGAAGTAACTATATCAATGACAAACGACCAGAAAGAAGAAAGAGGGAGACCAAAATTAACATGGAAGGAAAACATGAAGATAGTAATGCAAGCAAGTGGGCTAAGCATTGAAGATGCCCAAGATCGTAGGATTTGGAGGTTTGACACGGGAAGACGACAGCAGCTGCAAAAACCCTAAGGATGGATTATTATTATTATTATTATTATTATTATTATTATTATTCATTATTATATCTGCTTTCCTATAGAAGTGGAAGTATGACAAATTAAAATTTTATATTTGGACCAGCGTCGTAGTCTTGTGGTCAGAGATTCCATTACAGTTCACGAGGTCCCAGTTTCGATTCCGTTTATAACCCAGGAATTTTTCTTTAGAGGGAAATATTCATGTGTTTGCCCTTAGTCTGGAATTTAATTATTTACGCTATGTTTAAGTTGAAGGGTCCCATGCCATATCCGTATGGTTTAGGGTATATTGTTCGAATTCTCATGGGATAGAAATTGTCTCATGGAATTTCAGGCGGTCGCGATGCTCGAACCAGTTTGCTCTCCCAGTCAGAATACGCCGACGACATAAAAATTTAGAAAATATACAGGCAGTCAATGCGTATTTTCTGTGACTTGTGCAATGATAGTATTGTATTTATAACGCAGGGTGTTTAACTAAGTCAATCACTAGTACTATCGAACCTGTAGGTTCATGGCCGCGCGAACATAAGCTCTCAATAAATTCGTATCCTGAGCTAATGTTTTCCAATCACTCCCTGTATTACGTACTTTCCTCAAATCATGGTTAATTATTCTCCCATCTTATTCTTGGTCTACCAACTGAGCGTTTTCCTTCTGGTTTTCCTACATGAAGCTTCCATACACGTCTTCTATTCCCTATTCGTGCTACATGTCTTGCCCATCTCAGTCTACGAGACCTAACTGTTTTCATTATATCTGGCTTCCTATAAATATAATTTAGTTAAATCTAAAGCAGTCTTCTCCATTCGCCTGTCTGTCCATCTATCTTTGGTCCAAAATGTTTCCTATCAACTTTATTCTCAAATACTCGTAATCTCCTTTTCTCCCTTAAAGTAAGAGTCCATGTTTCGCACCCAAATATTAAACTGATAGAATAACAGTTTTATATATGAGCGATTCCATGAAAATGTCATACCGAGGTGAAAATTTTGAAACTGACGCAGGAATAATTTTGTTGATGTAATATATATCTATAAATATCAAATTTTATAATTTTATAAGAAATGTTTCAAATGGGCATTATTTTAAACTAATAATAGCGGTAGAACTTGTCATATTCCAAACCTGAAAAAATACGCAAAATGTTACCAATTTCTTGTTTAACGATTTCGTCGTATAAATTCGTTTTATTTCACAACATATTTTGTTAAACCATACTTTAGCCCTCCTTTGTTGTAAATTAAACAATATTAATTGGATTCTAATATTCTATATACCTTAATGTGTCCTACAGTTATTAACTGTAAGTTATGGCCAGTCAGTAACAAAAAACGGATAAAAATTACTGTACACAACATAATAATTGATGGATTAAAATTTCCTCTTGGATTGTACATTATCGGTACACAGCTAACAAAAACGTATAGATGATATTTTCTTGTAAAATCATTATTTTTTTTTCCCGCTGGAGTCCCATGACTGACTGATTTTTTTGTCTCCTCACTTATATTGCTAATATGCATAACGCAGTCAGTTGCTTGCTGGACTCCGCTGTGTATTAACATAAAAATGGTTTAGGAAATATGGTAGACTGTTCGGCTCAGCTGTTTCATAAAATAATTACTGGCCATTCTTCTGTGACAATTAGAGCTAAAAGGCAGTCAGCGGAAGGATTTAAATGTAGAGTAATTACTCGAAAATGTCATACCGATGTGAAAATTTTGAAAATGGCGCACGAGTAATTTTTTCAATGAAATACTTTTTTGCAGATGAAATTTCCGATTATAGAAGTTAATGTTTGAAACACGGATTATTTTCATCTAAATTAATATTAGAACAAGATATATTCCGAAACCTGAAAACACATGCAAAATTAAACGAAATTTTGTTTTACGATTTCACTGAAAAAATTGTTTGTTTCACCGACTCTTTTGTTATACCATACTTCGGTCCTTCCTGATCATGAATGTAATACTAATAATTATATTATAATATTCTAGATAATTAAAATGCGTCCTATAATTATTAAAGGTAAGCTACAGTCTTTCACATAAAACATACACAAATTATTGTTCACAATACGATAATTGAAGGATCCAAATTTCCTCTGGGATTCTACGTTGTCGGTACATAATTAACAAAAAGTATTAACGACTTTGTCTTATAAAGTAATTGCGTTAATTATATTAATTAAATTTTTATATTTCTATTAATGGCATTTAAATAATTCTTCATTATGTGATTCTTCAATATGTATGTTATTAAATGAGTGGAATTAAAAACAAGTGCGCGGTTCTTATGAGTTAGAAAATGTGTGTGTGGGACTCCTTGAACTTGAAAGGTTCTCGCATTAGTTTGACCTTTGACATGCCATGTGTGTCGTATTATCGGGGAACCACAGTGCAATGTTGCCACATTGTGCTAGCATTCACTTTGTGAAACAGAATCATGCTTGTTAATTGCAAAAACAGTTTTAAATCATATGAAGTTTCTTGTATAAAAAAATATAATTGGCGTGGAGTATATGGGATTAAGTACGTATAACCTGTAGTGTAAAATAAAATTATTATTATTGGGTGTAGCGTTATTGGAAACCAACAGAGTGATAATACGTATGACAACGCTGTACAATGTGCACCACGTGGAAACAATCAGTCATAAAGTAAGATTTCGCGCATTGTAAGACATTTGTTTCGATTGTTTAGTTTGAAAATAGAACACATGTCAGCAATATAATTTGTAATCAGTTGCTTTGAAAGAATTATTACAGAATTTTCCACATTTAAATAAAAAAATTAATAATTTGTATACTGTACTTTTTCGTATTTTTTTTCTTTTAGTCAAAGTTAATTTTAGTGTTCTGGAACGAACAATGCTAATTCCATATCGGCATTTGTATTTATTCTAATGGTTCAATCTATTAACAGCATCAGATAAATTTTAATCAGTTAATATGGATGTAATACAGTTATACTCATATTAGGCATATTTAACCATCGAGAAGACCCTTTGTTGTTAAGAAGTTACTATTTTCTTTATTTGTGAAATTTAAAATGATACATGGTAATCAAGTTAAATAAATTACAGTATTTGTTAATATTTTTACAGCATATCAAATTGTACATTTCCTACACATGATAAAAGGAGTGAAGATCTTTATTCATCTCCATATTATCGCTTTTTATATATTAACGATTCAAAGTAATTCTGCCCGAGGGCAGTTCTTTCACTACAATCATAGCATTTTCATGCTGTGCTTGCAACTTTTACTAGGTATCTGTAGATGTGGTAGCACCGGTGAAGGATGATGATGATGATGTTAAGCATGAAGATGGCCATATGGGTTCGGGGACCGTTCGGGCCTTAAAGTTTTCTTGACATTTGTTTTACTGGTGAGGAAAAACCCCGATAAAAACCTCACCCAGAAAAACTGCCCCGACCGGGGTTTCAAACCCGGGCCCGCTGCGTGACAAGGCAGCACGCTACCTCGAGACCACAGCGGTGGACTTATCTATTATAATTTCATATTATTTTGTAATATTTGTATAATAATTGCAGCTCCAGAATATTAAAGTCTAAAAAAATTCAGATATGTCAGTCAGTCACAGAATATAGTCAGTCAGTCACACATCATATATTAGGTTATAACTCTGGTCTTAATTGTGATTTATGTGTAGCTTTTTATTGAAAATGTAACTTGAAATGTGTCCTCCAAACGTTATTTTGGAAAATTGAATTAGGAGTCACACTTTACAGCATGATGCAGATGAACATATTAAGCTGCATGATGAGTTGACATTTATGTCAGTCACACATACTTCCCATTTGTGATTATTGTATTTGAATTCAGCCATTTTCTTAATATTTCCCTCATTTGTCATTAGCTGTGCATTTCCACTATATACTGTATTTCTGTGTATTACCTTATATTTAGTTTATATATCGCAGAGTATTTAGTATAAGAAAGACGTGCGTTAAAATATGAAAATTGGATCTTTATCGTACAGTGTTTGAGTTAGTGTGTCGACAGAGGTTGAGTTGTTGCTTTGTAGTTATTAACAAATTACAGGCTAACAATTCAGTTCGAACGAACTGGTGGTTAGAGGGCGTCGATAAATGAAATACTACATATCAACATAAAATAAATATCAATACATCCATCAAATGACTAATCGAATATATGCGTTTTTGTTGTAATCAGTTGATTTAATGTTCACTTATTGAAAACCCAGAACGAATTCTGGATAATAAATAAAACTATTATATTTTTACATGCTCTTCATTAACCCATTAACTGCCATGATCCCCATTTGGGGATTGTTGTTTCTTTTTAATTTTGTAGCTATTTTCATGATGGCAGACTTGATTTCTTCTTCTTTCATTGTTGCCTGTAGTTTATTCAAACTTGTGTATTATGTAACAGTTAGATATTTTGAGGCAGATAATTTGTAAAGAGTGATTTGTGAGAAATGTGCATAATATCAACATTCTTATCACAGTCTTAAAAAAATGTAAGTAGTGTAATTATTTATGGATTTTTTATATATATTAATTTGTTTAATAAATGATTATAGATTATATTCATTGTCTTTTACTTCCAAATACAATTTATGTTTGCTCTAACGTTTGCTTGAAGCTTGATCCCCATTTGGGGCTCATGATAGATTGCCACCTAGAATTTTTTTTTAATTTACAGATTTCAATGAAACATCATTATAGACTAAGGGCCGTCAATTTTCATGAACTGACGGAGATTGTCAATGATCCAAATTTTATGGCATCTGACAGTGAAGATGAGGATGATTTGTTTGAATCTATTGACATCGTGGAGCTTCTTAAGGATCGTGTACATGATATATTTGACTGTGAGGATGTTGATGAGAATTTATTAGATGATATGCTTCCAGCTGATATTGCTGAGAGTTTGGAGTTGCACAATTTCCATGGAGGCAAGGTTGAGAGTAGAGTTCTAGTGCAGAGAGTGACGATCCCAAGAGGGGAAAAAATGAAGACTGGTGTCGAATCCACATGGGCAAAACAGTGGAATTAACTTCAGTACTTATGCTTATATACAAGAAATTGAAGAGCGTAGAGACAATTTGATTTCAAGTCTGAGAGGAAAAATTTAAGTAGAGTTAATTGAGGAATTTCTTGGTGAGGCAATGTTGAACATGATGTCAGGGAGAATGTGATATATGTCTGTCAGAAGAACAACAATCACAACTTTAAACTTTCAGTGAATGTGTTAAGAAGTTTATTGGAATTCACAGGTGTCATGCACTTCCTCAAGAGTAACTATACTGGTGCGAAGATGAGAACTTGGACATAAAATGAGTGAGAAGATGTATGAGATAAAATGTTATTTGCATTTCATTAAAACGAGCTTCTAAGCAGCACCCCAGTGAAAGAAACAGACAAGATTTTCAAAATTCGTCCCCTCATGGATCATCTCAATAAGCATTTCTTGAAATGCAATGTTTTCTCTGAAACTCTAAGCATAGACGAGGAAATGGTTAGATACTATCTAAAACAATTCATTCGGGAGAAGCCGGTGAGATGTGGTTTCAAGCAATAAGCTTTGTGTTGCTCCCAAAATAGATATTGTTATCAAATATCAGTGATGAAGGTAAACGTAACAGAGGATGTTGCAGTTATGGGTCTTGGCGCTTCAGTGGTAATGAAATCATCTTCTTCTCGTGTTCCAGTGGAGATCAGGACCTCTGATTCTGGCCATATGATCGAACACAAGACCATGGGAAGACAAAGATAATGTGCAGTTTGCAAGCAAAATGCAAGAAAATAATGTTGTGTGTGCAATGTAGGACTTCATGTTGACTGCTTTTGTGTCAGGTATAGTAAACAAAAGTGTAACAAAATTGTGAGTTAAGAAGGTAGCAATCTCCATGATCCCCAATTGGGGATCGTCAATATTTAAGCCATTTAATAAAAAAATATTCAAATTAATTTATTGTTTTTGCTCTTACACATCTACAAATACCTTAAGAAACATGATAAAAGTGAAAAATCTAGGAAAAAAATTGCCAGTTAATGGGTTAATACTCATTTTATTAAAAGATTGTTATAGCTGTTTCGGTAGACTGTATCTTCATTAGACGAGTATCGCACAACTAATGAAACAAATATAGTTACAAAAAATCAAATATTTCGTTAGACTCAAAACAGTTAAAAACTCACTACATATTTCTTTAGAAAATACAGCACATAACCGTATTCCATGTATACTTTTTATTATTCCTTTATATTTTGAACTTGCTTTACCAATCTATATTTATAATGACGTAGCCCATTTGTTGAGCAATAGTCTCTCCTTTGTAAGGTATTTACCAGACTCAGTTAATTTTTAGTTACTTTATTTGCTTGTACATGTCATGGTCAACATGCGGTCAACACATCGACCCAAAGAGACGTCTAACAGACAATTAAGTTATTACTAGGACGTTGATATCGGTAAATTTTGCTTAGGGCCTCTTTATTCAGGCTTAAGAATCTTTTACGAGCCTGAATATCTTCAGACTCGGGACCCACGATATAAAATCCCCCCCTTTCATTACCAACCATTAACTTCAAGTTATAGAATATTATTAATATTACTATTATTCTTTCTTTCCCTTGTCTACTCTATATTATGCAGCCTATACCTATTATATATCATTAATCAAAATGTAGATAATTCTTCTTCTTCCTTTCCAGGATTAGGTCAATGCGATCTGTTCCGGTCCATTGTTTCCTTGGCCGTCCCAGATATATTTTTGCATGCGGTTTGTAGGTGTTGATCATTTTGGGTAATCTTGTATTGTCCATTCTGTCTAAATGTTCTTTCCATCGGTGTTCGTGCTCTTCTAGTTTGTCGACTATTGAAAATATCTCCAGTTAATTTCCTATTGATTCATTATGTGATCTATCCATGCGTGTACATTCTCTTACGGATATTAAAAATTTCACTTCAGTGCCTTGAATGTGCGAGATATTTTTTTTTGAAAGTACCCAAGATTCAGATCCATATAAAAGAACACGAACAGCTGTCATTTTATAAAACCTTAGTTGAGTTTCTCTTCGAGTCTTTCGGAGGGTTCTTCTTATGGTACTACATATAATTTGGTATCGGTTTAATTTATTATGTTATATATCCCAATCTTAGTTATATGTTATATCTGAACCAAGATAATTAAAGTGTGCTATCTGTTCTATTATTTCATTATTGATTACTATTTCTGCTCTGACTGGCACTTTGAACTGAAGAGCCACAATTTTAGTTTTTCAAGTTGAAAGTTTAAGATTATAATAATGTCCTATGAGTAGCGGATGAGAACCCTCTATGAGGCAGTCTCATCAAAGGGTCTAGCGTCCCTTCTCTCGCGAGCTACAGGTCACACTGGCCCGGTGTGTAGTACCTGATCGAAGGGTCCCTTGCACAGGTAACGTGTGAAGACCTCAAAGGACAGAAATAAATGTGCGGAGGAGGCACCCATTTTCCAGGCAAAAATGTGGAGACCCATTCTCGGGGTAAGAAGGGAGAAGTCCTCAACGGTCCTTAAGAGCGGAGGAGGCAGCCCTCCATTTGGGGTTCATACAACTAGGGCTATGATGTCTAGCCTTAAGATGACAATCCCATCGTACTACTCACTCTGCGGAACGTCAGTAACGTACGCAGAGGAAATACTTAATTACTAAAAGTCTCATAGATAATGGAACCAACTTTTGAATGAGTATCTGTGAGACCTGAACAAGCCACATGGGCTTAATCCGTGATTGTTGATGATGATGATGATAAGTTCCTAATTATTTCAACATGTAAATGGCTCTTTGTAAATCATCCCCTGAATTCTGCATACATTAAAATATTCATATAAATTTCCATATTAATTTATATTCCTATTGGACATGATTTTTTTCCATTTTTCTATAACCTCGTCAAAATATATATTAAACAATGTAGGTGATAATGTACACCCTTATCGAAATCCTTGAGTTATTAAAATGTCATCTTTGGAACAATTATCAAATTAAGGATAATTTTCGTGCCATTATAAAGAATTTTTATTCTTTCTGTGAGTTGAGCCGGGTACCCTCTTGCCTTCATTATTTCCCACATTTTCTTCTTATCACCTTATCAAAGGCTTTTTCATGATCAACGAAAGCTAAATAAGTCAATTAAATTGTCGTCTCTTTCTATTATCTGTCTCGTAATGAATATGGTGTCAGAGCAGGACCTTCCTTGTCTAAAACCGTCCTGTTCTAAAAGCAATGCATCTGCTATAGGTTTTAATCTATTGCAAAATATCCCTGCATATATTTTATATACAGAGTTCAAAATACTGATTCCTCTATAATTAATGATTTTATTCTATCTACTTTTTTTAAAAATGATATAAAATTTACAATGAGCCATGGTTTGGGAATTTCTTTGTTTATCAAACACATATTAAATATATGTAATTTCTTAATTTTTATAACAAACCTCCGTATTTCGAAAGTTCTGCGTTTATATTATTAGACCCAGGTGCTTTCTGCATTTCAATTTTCTTATTGATGTTTGCAATTCATCCAACGTGATTAAATCACATCCTTCAAATGTATTATTTACTGGAGTGTGATTGTTCATTCTTATTAAACCACAACTGGTGTATAAAGTTCAACCCATGCTTTTGGCCGTAACCGTTATATTGGCTGTATCTTTCTCTGATTTATTTATATTTCTCAGTATTTTAAATGCAAAATCTGCCTGCCATATACACCATATTCAACAACTCCTATACATTTACCCCAACTCTCTTCATGTGCTCTCTGGACTAGCGGGTTAGCATAATTCTTTGCCTGTATATATTTTTGTCTTGAGTCTTCATTTTTTGTAAAAAATGCAAGATGTAGATTTTGCAGATGATCTTAATAGAAGAATATGAAAAATGGGGATTAAATTTGAACATGAAAAATCAAAATATTTATCAATTGGTAATCCAGAACAAAATTTAATTTTGGAGACTGGACAAACAATAAAATCTTGTAGTGAGATGACATATTTAGGAATTAAAATAAATAAAATGGGAGTTATGAAGATGGAATAAGAAATAGAAATAATAGAGGAAAATTTGCAATTGCTTGCCTCAATGTCATATTGTGGGATAAAAATATAAGTAAAAAAATAAAACGAATATGTATCATACAATTGTTAAAAGCATCATTACTTATGGAGCAGAACTTTGACCATTAACAACAAAAACAAATAAGTATCTTTTGGCAACGGAAATGGATTTTATATGAAGGGCAGCAAGAATTTCAAGAAGAGAAAAAATCAGGAACTCATTTATAAGGGAGAAAATGAAGATTGAAGACACTATTTTAGATTATATTAAAACTCAGCAATTAAGATGGTACGGAAATGTCCAGCGAATGTAAGGGGATTGACTACCAAAATGTGTTTTGGAATGAAAACCTGAGGGAAAACGAGGCAGAGGAAGACTTAAACCTCCTGGAGTCAGGGAATATGTTTATACATGAAAGAGAAACTTCTTCAACCAGGAGATTGGATGTACCGACAAAATTGGATATTAGGAATCGGACGATGTCAAAGATATTAATCAAGAGATGACCTATCTAAATGCAATATGTTTTTTGTTTTCAAGAATAGCGTTTTCGATATCCGCGTTCCATATTTTATGTTCTCGTTTCCTTTTCCAAATCTTTTGTTTGTCAATCGCTTCTTGAGTTGCTTTAATATTAAAAGTTTGTATGTTTTCCCATTCTTTTGTCACATCATTTACAGTTAGAACTTCCATTATATTATGGTTAAATCTCTTTTGATATAAATATCTAATTAATTGATTTTTTAACAATCTTATCTTAAATATTGTGTTGTCCACTTTACTGGATAGGTTAGTTCTATTTATTTTTATATTTTCTATCTAGCAATTAAGACTATTTCTGCCATTAAAAGTAATGATCGCCGTATATGTCAGATCCCTTATAAGTTGTTATATCTTGTATCGATTTAGCTGCTCTTACTTTGCCAATTATATAGTCAATAAATGAACAGTGACCTCTATTACTCCACGTATATTTATGTACTTCTTTCTTCTTGAAGAAGGTGTTCATTACCTTTAGTTTATTATAGGTGCAGTATTGTGTGAGTAAAGTACCGTTATTATTGAGGTACCTTCTCCACATGTACCAGTTACATCTTTTATGGACACTTTTCCCACTCTAGCATTTAGATCCCCAGCTATAAATATATGTTTAGTTAATTTCATTATAAGTTACCTACAATTTTTAAAGAATTCTTCTGTATCTCTCTTTCTTCCTTCTTCAGGACTGTAGACTCCTATAACTGTAAGGTGTCGTCATTCTTTGTATTCTTCTTCTTTCTCTCTTTCTTCCTTCTTCAGGACTGTAGACTCCTATAACTGTAAGGTGTCGTCATTCTTCTGTATCTCTCTTTCTTCCTTTCAGGACTGTAGACTCCTATAACTGTAAGGTGTCGTCATTCTTCTGTATCTCTCTTTCTTCCTTCTTCAGGACGTTAGACTCCTATAACTGTAAGGTGTCGTCATTCTTCTGTATCTCTCTTTCTTCCTTCTTCAGGACTGTGACTCCTATTATAACTGTAAGGTGTCGTCATTCTTCTGTATCTCTCTTCTTCCCTTCTCAGGACTGTAGACTCCTATAACTGTAAGGTGTCGTCATTCTTCTGTATCTCTCTTTTTCTTCTTCTTCAGGACTGTAGACTCCTATAACTGTAAGGTGTCGTCATTCTTCTTTAGCTCTCTTTTGTTCCTTCTTCAGGACTGTAGAGACTCCTATAAACGTAAGGTGTCGTCATTTCGTCTGTATCGATATTTATTCCTTCTCACGGACTGTAGACTCCTATAACTGTAAGGTTTGTCGTCATTCTTCTGTATCTCTCTTTCTTCCTTCTTCAGGACTGTAGACTCCTATAACTGTAAGGTGTCGTCTTGGTATTTTAAAACCTTACTTACTTCCATTTTTCTTCAATTTACAAATGTATATGATATTATTTTATTTTCCATTTCTGATCAATCGTCATAGCTACTCCAGCTTGTTCATGTACATGTTGTTCCACTCCACTATATAGAATTGTGTATTCTTCAAGATCTTGACTTCCTTTCAACTTCTTTTGTTTCGGTCAAGACTGCTATATTAATTCTTTTTTGTTTTAGTTCAAACTGTATTTCCTGCTCTTTTTGTATGGAGTCCTCTCACATTCCAGGTTGCAATATTGATCATATCCGTTATTCCAAATCGTCTAACCTTTTCATTCCGCAAGTTGTATCCATTTCGTATTCGCACTTGAGACTTCTGTATATTTTTTTCTCTTGGGTGGGTTACCAGCCCAACCGCAAAACCCCCAACCTGGAGGACCAGAGTTTAATTTTGGAGTTGTCTTTCTCCTAAACAGACTGCCTTACAAGGCTACAGCGTTCTGTCTGCCCCGAGAATCTGGTTTTATTGCGCCAGAAACTCGCCATTCACCCTCCATCTTCAGTAAACACACTCCGACCACATGATTGTAGATGGAAAAGTTTGATAGAGGGAGGCTATATTTTCCGCTCACTATTTGGCGTCTTTTGTAGAGTATGAGAGCTCATCTTCAGATCCGCCCCAGTCATTCTCTACCCCTTTCGGTACCTTGTAGACAATGTATAATTGTTATTGTATGTATAATTTAACCTAGTGAAGTGGAAGAGAAGACCTCACGGTCTTAACTCCATCAGGTAAAATAAACAAATAGTATATAACCAGGTTTCTAGGTATATTTTTATATTTTTCTATACTTCACACGTTCTTTACCAAACCAATTATGTAATGAAATTATACAGTGAAATCAGTGCAGTATTGGACAGCAGACTCGGGGTTTGTGCTTGTGTGGTGACGAAGGCTTACACGTGCAAACAAGGGACTTGAAATGTGCGCTGACTCAGCAGTGTACGAGTACATCCCAGCATTCACTATCACAGTCAGATAGTGTACTTCGAGTAGATAATGTGCTCGGTCGCTTTTCCTTGTAACTGAATGACGTGTGCATTACTGTAAACGGTATAATGACTAATAATTTTTTCTACTGACAACGTGTATTTATTTATGATCAATATTTGTTAACTCAGTCTGCCAACGAAGTACGAAGACTTTTTGAAACACGATTCCCGGGTGTAAAAATTCCGTCACGTTCAACAGTCCATAATTTTAGAACAAAGAGGCGTAAAAAATAGATAGAAAACGAAGGTGGATAGTTCCAGCACCTGCTTCAATAAAGTTGGTAAGTATGACAATTTGTAAAATAGTTACCAAAGTGTGTGTGGTTGAATCGACGCCGCGATCCTGCGCTGTCCGTTCCCCGCCGCGAGTGCGTCAGCAGTGCATAGTGAAATCCCCATGTCTGTCATCCAGTGTTATACTGATCGCACTTAGTTTGTTATTATTACTATTATTATTACTATTATTATTATTATTATTATTATTATTATTTATATAAGAGAATACCCGGCGTGCACTGCTATGCCTGAATAAATGAAAATTAATGCGATTTTATGTTTAGTTGAATAAGTAGGAGGAAACAATAATTAAAAATTTATATTTTTAGACACCCCGTGCTGATTACCCGGTGTTGCCGGGAGTATATTTATCCCGATCTACTTGGCATAAATGAGCTAAAAGACAACATTGTGAGTTATCCGTAAAAGAATATCCGTCATGTGCTGCTATGCTTGCACAGCAATCTATACTTACTTGGTTCGATCTTCTTGGCATCAATGAAAGACAAAAAAAAAAGGCTATTGTGAGTTATCCGTAAGATATAACTGTCGCAGACCTTTTTGTAGAGCTATTTGAGATATTAAATTCTGTGTACATTAATGTTGTGTATTTGTTATGGTTTAGGCAGCGTAAGCCATTTAAGTGTCCATAGAGCTACTTTTTTCACGTTTTCCACTACAAAGGGCGATTTTTAAGGGTTTAGGAGTTGAGTATCACAACTCTCTTATAGCTCATGTTCATCCCGGGAATCTCCTGAACATTCTGCAAAACGCCACATCACAATCGGATCAACAGTATGGCCGCGCATAAATTACGGACAAACTAACATTCATTTTTATATATTAGATTAGCTTTATTATTAGGCCTATCATTTGTATATTTTGTTCTTTCCTTGTCATCCGTATACTGTGTACCCTGTGCATATTATGTGTTGTTAATCAAGTTGTGGATGATTGATAATTTTATATGTATAATAAAATCTGGGAAAATGGAAGAAAAACTTTATGGTCTTAACTCCATCAGATAGAGTAAATAATTAGTATTATTATTATTATTATTATTATTATTATTATTATTATTATTATTATTATTATTATATTATTATTATTATTATTATGTGTCTAAATGGTTCAACGAGTAGGGTGCGTGTAGGCAAACAGTTTTCAGACACTTTTGAAATCCAGAATGGGCTAAAGCAAGGAGATGCACTATCTCCTCTACTATTTAATTTTGTACTAGAGCATGCCATTAAATCTTTAGAGAATGAGGAAGGCTTACAACTCAATGGTATTAATAAGCTGTTAGTTTATGCTGATGATGTAGTACTACTGGCCGATAGCGAGGAGATACTAAAGGCCAACACGCACACACTATTGATTAACACTAAGAAATTAGGACTGGAAGTAAATATCAGTAAAAATTAAATATATGGTCACACGTAGAAATACATTATATAATGGAATGGACAGCTAATGACAAATGAGGGAAATTTTGAGGAATTGGCTGAATTCAAATACCTAGGAACAATAATCACAAATAGGAATGAGATGCACAAAGAAATTAAACATAGGCTCAATTCTGGAAATGCATGCTATTATGCATTGCAGAGACTTTTGATGTCCCAACTCCTTTCAACAAACGTTAAGCTGAAAATATATGAAACTATTGTTCTACCAGTTATATTATATGGGTGCGAAACATGGACTCTTACTTTAAGGGAAGAAAGGAGATTACAAGTATTTGAGAATAAAGTTCTTAGGAAAATTTTTGGACCAAAGAGAGATGAACAGACAGGTGAATGGAGAAGACTACATAACAATGAACTACATGGTCTTTATAGGAAGCCAGATATAATAAGAACAGTTAAGTCCCGTAGACTGCGATGGGCAGGACATGTTGCGCGTGTGGGGAATGAAAGACGTGCATGGAAACTTCTTGTAGGAAAGCCAGAGGGAAAACGCCCAGTTGGTAGACCAAGAAGAGGTGGGAGAACAACATTAACTATGATTTGAGGGAAGTGGATTATACAGGGAATGATTGGAAAGCATTAGCTCAGGATAGGGATGTATGGAGAGCTTATGTCCGTGCGGCCATGAACCTACGGGTTCGATAGTGCCAGTGAGTAAGTAAGTAAGTAAGTAAGTATTATTATTATTATTATTATTATTGTTTTATACAATGCCTCAGGTTGTCATTTTCGACATTTCTGGTGTTCTTTCCTGGCATTGGCGTTATTGGAATCCACTTTTGAAGTTAGGCGTGATTACGGCTGCCGCGACGATATAATGGGTGATGATGATGGTAGTGGTGCGCAGGAGAGTTCTTAATCCTAAACTTAATCTAGGGCGAATATCAATGATGATGATTATGATGGCCAGATGATGTTGGGGGCCATACTCTTCCTGACGTTTGTTTCACAGGTGAGGAAAACCCCAGAAAAAACCTCATGCAGGAGATTTGTCCCGACCGGCAATCGAACCCGGGTCCGCTGCCTGATAAGGCAATGTGCTACCTCGAGACTACAGCGGTCGACATTATTATTATTATTATTATTGTTATTATTATCATTATTATCTTTAGGCTTTTAGTATTGTTATTTTTTTTGTAATGAATAGGGAGCTGGCCTGATACATCAACCGACAACCTGGAGGACCAGCTGACTTTAGGCTCAGAAAGATGAGTAAACATTCAAAATCTGTATATAAATAAAATTATTATTATTATTATTATCCGATTCCGATTGAGGGTCTTTCCACTTTTCTGCGGTTGCCCTTTTACCAGCCGGCTGCTGGCCCTTCACATCCACATGTGTCAATCACAGAGGTAGATGATCAACAGCCAGTGTAGGGGTGACATGTGGTTAGCATGTCGAGTCCCCCAGCCGTTATCACTGGTTCCTCAACCTGGAGCCGCTACTTATTGTAGCTACCCAATTGCCTCACGATGCTGGGTGGGCACCGGTCCCATACTGGCCGAAATACCATGAGAAAATTTCTTCCCCCATGGAGACTCGAACCTGCGCAAGTCCCGTAGATCTGTGCCAAGGCTTCCTACCTTAACCGCTCGGCTACGACGCGGGACTATTATTGTTATTTATTATTAAATTATCTCTTTATAAGTAAGTTAACAAACGAAAATCTCGTATATATGAACATACAATACAAATTAAGGTACTTAACTACGCTAACCAGATATTAAACGAGATCATTTTTTTAATTGAGGTTTTAAAGTATTAACCTAGACGTTTGTAATAAAAAGAATTAAATATATCTTCTAGAAACTATAGTAATAAATAAATTAACAAACAAGGTATTAAATTGCCAATTATATGTAAACGAATAGCTTGTGTTAAATTTAAAGTAATGGTATACATTTCACGTTCTGTACGTTTTTACTCCTGTTTATATTGTACTAATGTCTGTTTACACTCTTGTTGACTCATAAAGAGAGAATTTATTTCATTTTATACCAACAACTAATTGTTTGCTGTTCGTCGAAAGAAGGTACAAAGTATCGAAACAGCTGTAACGATTGTTCAATAAATTAAATTTAAGTTGTATAGAAGTAATATAAAACCATAAGTTATTCTAATAGGTATTTCAAAATACCTTTTGGGATTCTAGGCCTTGTCTTTAAGTGTTGTCATCTCGACGTTTGGAACACTGCAAGACATGGCCAACAATCCCGAAAAGGTAATTAATAGCCGTCAATGACTTAATCGATATTAATGTATAGTATCGTATATATTACTTTATTTCGTGTTCTAATTTTTTCACTTCTAATTTTGTCTGTTAAGGAGATTTAAAAAACTACATTTCTGCTGCTTTTAATTTTTTATCTTAAAACCAACGTTTCACTATCTTATTTCAGTGATGGATTTGATATACAGTAAAAGTGTTTAATCCGGAACGTGAATAATGCGGACATCTGTCCAATGTGAACAGATTTCTTGGTCCCGGCAAAATAATAGTAATTTTACGTGTATTTATTTTGAATAAAACGGAATCTGTCCAATGGGGAAACGGAAGGGTATTTCCACACACAATTTTAAAAAATATTTTATAAAGCGGAAAGACAGAGAGACATAAATTAGTTTCCACTTCATTGAATTCACGTTAGACCAAAAATAAATAAATAAATAAATAAGGAATGATTTACGCCGCCGGGTGAAGTAGAGATTTTACCTGCACCTGAAATTTTCTTTCGACCTCACTGCACACCCGTTATGCGAAATACAGATACTCTTTCTTCAAATAACCATTGCACTGTAAAATCTTAAATTAGCTTTTTAAGTTCTGAGAACGATCTTTCAAAGGGAGCGTTCTGAATTTACTGAATAAATCTGAAACGAATGTGTGATTGTCATTAAACGAAAAAGTAAAAGTGCTTGAAGATAAATCCTCAAAATTTCCGAACCGATGTGATGCTCCAAATTCAAGCTCTTAAATCCCTGGGCAATAACGATTCCAACGCATCTTCAGGTTGGCTGGACAATTTTAAAGACGACATAATGTAGTGTGGAATGAAATTTGCGGGGAATCAAAGAATGTGGATGAATGTGTAATTAGTGAGCAAAAATCGAAACTGCATACTTGAATTTCAGGATACGCGCCTAAGAGATATTTTTAACGCTGACGAGATGGGACTCTTTTTCTTTCGCGCGTTACCGTCAAAGTCTCTCATACACAGTACACTTCACTCTTCAACGGCAGCGGAGCTACCATTAATCCAAGGTACTTAGAACATTTATACGGTACTCTATAATCTAAGATTATTAATAGGATTTAGTTGTTTTTATAATGCAGAATTTTGTCTAATGTGGGAAAATAATAAGTCCCTTGCGATTTCGATTTGAGCAAGTTTTACTGTAATAATGTGGAATCTCTACAGTATTCATTTCCTCATCGATTTACCGAAAAAATTCTTAAATCAAGCTTTCCATCCAATTCAATCTCTTTATTTTTCTTCAATAACTTTAATTCCATCAATATATGATAATAAAAGTGCGCAGAAATAACACTATCATGTTATGCGTCCACTAAGTTTTGTGTGTGTGTTTTTTTTTGTCTCGGATTTGATAGCGGCTGCTAGTGGTTGCTGAATGGCATAAACGGAGGAGTGACTGCTGTGACCTTGATACAGTCCAGGTCAGCACATATCGTTCACTCACATTGTCGACAATAACTCATATTAAAATAAAGCCTAACTTGTCTAGCGCATGCGGTTTATTCATATATTAAGCATTAATGATTGGTTCACTATTTTTCGACAAAAATATGCAACAACTTACCTTAGAAGACGAGAGGTGTTATCCTTCATTTGTTTCACTTGCAGTAAACAACAAAACACATGCGATGATTGAACATTTAAACTTCTGCCGTTACCAACACAGTATTTACTTGCGAAAACTTCGTTCATGTCACACGATACGATGGGATCGAATTTAAAATGGGACACATCACTCAAATTTGAATATTGTTCTCTTATTGTCCACTAGCTAGAATATTTGTTAAGGTACAAGTTTTAGAATATTCACCATTCTTTCGAAGGGAACCATAGATCGTTTCCTTGGCTTTTCTTGCAACCGTGTCACGTTCTCTCCGATTGGAAAAAATATGTACAATTTCTAAATCCTTCTCCATTTCAATTTATATATTTCCGGAAGTAGATTTTGTAATTTGAATATATGCCTTCTCATCACTAAACTACAAATTATTGGCACAGTTTTGTTTTAATATTAACCATAGGCCTAATACATTGACGCTTCTTACAACACTACCACCAAATTAATATGGGCTCAGGGCAAAGTGGAAGCTTGATTCTAGTTCAATACATTTCTTAATTCTGTAAGAGGCGTTTAGATATGTATAGGACTACTTTTACGTTAGGTATGTACGTCAAGACATCGGGAAAGTTCAAGCGTTTCATTTCGGCTTCTCTATGCAGGGCAAGAGCGAAACAGGTTAAATGCAGTAATTTCGAATGACGTTGGGTGTTTCCTTCAACTGTTTTTACTACACAAGGGGCAACATTGTGACTACAATTAAAATAATGGCTTCTTTAATATCTTCAGGCGATAAAACTGACAATGATTTTGTAAAAACATTTGAATCGCTACATGATCTAACTTGTCCAACATTATAGAAATTAATATAAATATATTTCGGCTACTGCATTATTGATGAGCCCACCGCTGTGGTATCGAGGTAAGCGTCCAG
>JASPKZ010010121.1:0-109392 GCA_030220185.1 Diploptera punctata
CACCATTTGCAAAATCGTAGCAACGGCTCACAGCATTTGGGTTAGGGAATTAACTATGTGTAAGAGAAAAATACGCGTTTAGATTGGAGGCCTAGGTGGCTCAGATGGAAGAGCATTGACATAGAAAGTCAAAGGTCCTGGGTTCAAACCCCAGTCTAGGCGTATATTTTTCTTTTCAAATATAAATACGGAGATGTTTGAAATACATCATTCATAACAATACATTAAACATTCACATAAAGGAAGGAGCACTCCTTATAACATATTGTAAAAAAAAAGATGTGTGAAACATTTATCAATGAAACAGAAGTTTTGCTGTTAAATTCTATGATAGACAATTTATTAATTTTAACATTCATTTGTGAACCCAGGCATCACTGTCACTATTACTGATATCCCTATTTAATTACAAATATAAACTCTTCATCAATCAAAATTTGTGAAAGTCACAATGGGTTAAGGCAAGCCGATGTTCAGTCTCCTTTTGCTATTCAATTATATATTAGAGCAAGCAAGCAATCAATCTTTAGAGAATAAAAAGATGTACAATTAAAATGGTATTAATACATTGTATACAGGGTGAACAGGACCTCACTCACAAAATTATAGGGATGATAGGCCATGCAGAGAGCATCATATATTGTGAAGGTACATACAGTCGCAAACATGTCGTTTATCAGTTATGTACAGATGAAGATGTTCACCTGTAAGGGTCGGAATTGAATGCAAACAATTGTACACGTATCGTTTTATTAAAAAATACATGTTTTTACAACAAGTGTTCAAACAGTCAACCCTATGCCTCATTGCATGTTTGATATTGTCGCAGCAACGATCAGCCAGCATGGTCGATCATGGCAGGATTCTTTTTGACATTGTCAAAACACTTATTGTTTGAACACTTCTTTTTCAATAAAATGATACGTGTACAATTGTTTGTATTAAATTCCGACCCTTATGGGTGAATACCTTCTTCTGCGCATAACTCATAAATGATGTGTTTGTGACTATATGTTCCTTCACAAAAAATTATCCTCTCTGCATGGCCTATCATTTTGTCACTGAGGTTCTGTTACACCCTGTATATTGATGATGTATTAGTATTACATGATAGGGAGGAAATAAAGACACATACCAGAAAAAAAAAGTTGGAAGTCGGCCTACATTTCAATAAAAATGTATACAAATAGCCGCATGTAAAGTACTTTATATAATGAAAATTAATAGTTTATGACACATGACTAAATTCAAATAGCAGGGAACAATAATTACAAATATGAAGTACAGAAATAAATTAGACTAGGTTCACTCTGGAAATGCATGCTATTATGCATTACAGGCATCTGGGAACATTTTTGGTTCTAAGAGAGATGAACAGACAGGTGAATGGAGAAGACTCTCTATGTCAATGCTCTATCCAAGTGAGCTACCTAGGCCTCCAATCTAAACGTGTATTTTTCTCTTATACATAGTTAATTCCCTAACCCCAAATGCTACGAGCCATGGCTACGATTTTTGCAAATGGCGACTTCTTTATTAAGAAGACTTTTATTGGGAATTTAAACATTACTTATAAAGCCAGTAGTGCTTCTTTCAATGTTAATATTATTCGTTTTTAAACATCTTAATGATGGACAAATTATATTTGAAAAGAAAAATATATGCATTGACATAGAGAGTCAAAGGTCCTGGGTTCAAACCCCAGTCTAGGCGTATATTTTTCTTTTCAAATATAATTTGTCCATCATTAAGATGTTTAAAAATGAATATGAACATAGGAAAACTAAAAATTAACTTGGTCTAGTAACTCCTTATAAAGGAGAGGCTATGGCTCAACAAAGGGCTACACCATTATAGATAGATATCATAAGTTGGTTATTTTGTTTCACTATAGATAATATACATATTCTAAGACAATATGGTTATTCTGAGGTTAGATTTACGTCAACTTCTCATTTAATTTACGGGATTTTTAAGGAGGAAATAAAGACATATACTAGAAAAAAGAGTTGGAAGTCGGCCTAAATTTCAATAAAAATGTAGCCTAAACAAATGATCACATGTAAAAATAATTTATATAATGAAAATTAATAGTTTATGACACACGAGGAAAATTTTGAAGAAGTGACTAAATTCAAATAGCAGGGAACAATAATTACAAATATGAAGTACAGAAATAAATTAAACTAGGTTCACTCTGCTATTATGCATTACAGGTACCCAAATTTCTCTCAAAAAATGATAAAAACTAAAATATATAAAATGGTTATTCCCCATTTATATTATGTGGATGCAAAAACATGGTTTTTACTTTAAAGGAGGAGAAAAGATTACAAGATCTTGGGAACATTTTTGGTTCAAAGAGAGATGAACAGACAGGTGAATGGAGAAGTTACACCTGTGGGAAACTAAATGAATGAGAATAGTTATGTTTCATAGACTCTGATATGCAGGACATCTGAAACAAATGGGGAATGAAATAGGGGCATGGAAACATTAATCATGATTTGGGGAGGTGAATTATGTAGTGAATGATTGGATAACATTAGCTCAGGATAGGGATGGATGGATAGCTATGTTTGTGCAGCCATAAACTTTCAGACTCGATAATGTCAATGATTTGTTATTAGAGAATAGCATTGCATTTGTGAGTTATACATACAGTACACAATTTTTACAACAATAAAAAGAAGCTGTCAAAAATTCTTCAGCATTACATTATCCTTGGGATTTATTTGACAATGGCAGGTGTAAGTATATCTAGAGTAGCTTGGTACTTCTGGATATTTCCAAGCAAAGCCTGTAATGTCATTCATAAATATTACACTCAACTGAAGAAAACAATCATTAACTTTGAAACAACGTTGTCTCTTTGTGTGTGTGTTGATTAGTATAGGTGAGTTGAGTAAAGATAATAAAAAGCGAGAAGACAAAATATCTAAATGCTGTCAGTTTATTATAGAAAATACCTGACTCTGTGAGGTGCCAGTTGAAACTGAAACCGGTCCTAGCAATTATACAAAACAAGAGGTAAGTTGTAATATCTCATTTATTTAATGATTATCAACTTCTTAACTTAAAAACACAAGTATATTTGGAATTTTGACTTTTACGTAATTTAAAAGCCCGAATATACTTGTGTATCTTCACAATATCCTGTTTATAAATTTGAACCTCAAAGAAATTCTTTGCAACTAGTTTTTTATAAATCTGGTCAGTAGAGAGCAGTGTAACAGCTATCTGAAGCATTCTAGTAATCAGCTGCAGTCAATGTTAATGGAAGGAGACTGTACTCACACTGTGTAACAGTATTATATTTCTGGCTTGTTTTATCTTTGTTTTTTCATTATGGACAGTTTAATATTAAATTTAGTATGTAAGAAAGCGAATGACAGTGTTAATGAAGAGATCAAGAAAGATGCTAATTTTTCCAGCATCAGATTATGGTAGGAAATAGACATGATAGCAACAATTTACCTTTCCTGAAGCTCCTGTGTTTTCAAATCAAATGAAATAATTGAGGATTTAGAAACCTTAGCCAAAACTATCAACATTAAAATTAACAACATCCTTGATAACAATAATAACATATGTTTTTCAGTATTTTATATCATATAAGTACATTTGCTCTACTCTCACAATATAAAAACCTTTACATTACTAAGCAACAAACAATAATAGTTTTTTGATAAACAATTGATCTAAATATCCATTATTTGTAATTCCAATTTTTGATCAGTTACTTAAGCAACAAAAAATGTTTGATAAACAATTGATCAAAAAATCAAACTACTTGTAATTTCAACAGTTACTCAGCTACAAGCAATTTTTGATACTAAAGAAATGCCTTAATTTACCAGACAACCCTGCTACATCTACAGCCAAATCGAAACAAAATCTGGTCTATTTTGGAACAACTCAATAGTAAATTAAAAATTCTTTGTATTCCAGAGAGGGATGAGAGCCTTATGTTATATAAAGGAAGTTCAGTATCTACCACTAACTGCATGTTGTGTGAGTCCAATTCTGACTATGTACTTACTCACTGGCACTATTGAACCCATAGGTTCATGGCCGCATGGACATAAGCTCTCCATATATCCCTATCCTGAGCTAATACTTTCCAATCATTCCCTGTATAATCTATTTCCCTCAAATCATTCCGATTGAGGGTCTTTCCACTTTTCAGCGGTTGCCCTTTTACCAGCCGGCTGCTGGCCCTTCACATCCACATGTGTCAATCACAGAGGTAGATGATCAACAGCCAGTGTAGGGTGACATGTGGTTAGCATGTCGAGTCCCCCAGCCGTTATAGCTGATTCCTCAACCTGGAGCCGCTACTTATTGTAGCTACCCAATTTCCTCACGATGCTGGGTGGGCACCGGTCCCATACTGGCCGAAATACCATGAGAAAATTTCTTCCCCCATGGAGACTCGAACCAGCGCAAGTCCCGTAGCTCTGCACCAAGGCTTCCTACCTTAACCGCTCAAATCATAGTTAATGTTATTCTCCCACCTCATTCTTGGTCTACCAACTGGGCATTTTCCCTCTGGCTTTCCTACAAGAAGCTTCCATGCAAAATTCTGGTTATGTATGCTTTATAATTATATATACAGGTAAACACACAACATATAATGATCTGCCCCAGTCATGACCCTAATGAAACCTCTTCTCAACAATGGCTGCTGCCTCACAATCAATAATTTCTGCACCTCTACTTTACTAGCAGATCTTTTATTGCTAAGAATAGTTACATATATTGCAGCTAGAAAAGATATGCCACCAAGATTTTGCAGCAAGAAATTGAATAAGGGAGAAGTTGTTGCTTTTCAGAGGGGTAAAGTTACAGCAATAAGATGGAAAGACAAGCCTCATGTAGTATTAACAATGCACAATGAAAAATGAAAATAAAAGGAGTAACCAGATAATGAAATCTGCAGCAGTCATAGCATATAATGACACAATGGGAGGAGTAGATAAAGTTGATCAACATATAATAAACAATCCAGTAACATGGAAAAGAGGGAAAAAATACTACAAAAAAATATTCTCTCTGCAAGGCCTATCATCCCTATAATTTTGTCGCTGAGGTTCTGTTACACCCTGTATATTGATGATGTATTAGTATTAGATCATAGGGAGGAAATAAAGACACATACTAGAAAAAAAGAGTTGGAAGTCGGCCTAAATTTCATAAAAATGTAGCCTATACAAATGATCACATGTAAAAATAATTTATATAATGAAAATTAATAGTTTATGACACACGAGGAAAATTTTGAAGAAGTGACTAAATTCAAATAGCAGGGAACAATAATTACAAGTATGAAGTACAGAAATAAATTAAACTAGGTTCACTCTGCTATTATGCATTACAGGTACCCAAATTTCTCTCAAAAAATGATAAAAACTAAAAATATATAAAATGGTTATTATTATTATTATTATTTATTTTAGGAATTCTCACTATGAGGTATATTCATTAAGGTAGAATATGTTTATCACTCACCTCATATTGTTGAACAATATGAGGTGAGTGATAAACATATTCTACCTTAATAAAAATGGTTATTCCCCATTTATATTATGTGGATGCAAAAACATGGTATTTTACTTTAAAGGAGGAGAAAAGATTACAAGATCTTGGGAACATTTTTGGTTCAAAGAGAGATGAACAGACAGGTGAATGGAGAAGTTACACCTGTGGGAAACTAAATGGAATGAGAATAGTTATGTTTCATAGACTCTGATATGCAGGACATCTGAAACAAATGGGGAATGAAATAGGGGCATGGAAACATTAATCATGATTTGGGGAGGTGAATTATGTAGCGAATGATTGGATAGCACTAGCTCAGGATAGGGATGTATGGATAGCTATGTTTGTGCAGCCACAAACTTCTGGACTTGATAATGTCAGTGATTTGTTATTAAAGAATAGCATTGCATTTGTGAGTTATGAATACAGTACACACAGATGGAAAGACAAGCCTCATGAGTAGTATTGACAATGCACAATGAAAGGAGTAACCAGAGCAGCAGTCATGACACAATGGGAGGAGTAGATAAAGTTGATCAACATATAATAAACACAGGGATTAGTTGGGATGCCACAGTGCATATGTGCCACAAGCGGCGCTACTCACATCTAATATCATGTACTGGTACTATACTACTACAGCACCTCTGGTGTCAGAAATTATGAAATAGGTAGATGAAAAACAGTGCCATCTGTTAGCCAAATTTGAAATTATATTGCACAACAGCGTCCTCAAACGTCGAATTATGAAATTACATATAACCAGCCACTTCTTTTTTTATTTTTTTTATTGTGTATTATTAGTATTATATATATATATATATATATATATATATATATATATATACATATGCATTTATATTAAAGGGAAAATGGAATGGGAAATAATGGAGAATGAAATGTAAAGAAATGTGTTAAATTATATTTATTCATTTCAAATTAAGAAAATGCATTATGAGCTCTTCCACAAATATACAATTGCCTTACTCTACACTTCTCTCACACATTTTATGCAATACAGTATGCAATATATATAAAAACATCTGTACAATAATAAATTAATAAACTTATTCTGATTGTTCAAAATCAAATTGTTAACTATTTGAGTTCTGAGCTAAGTTCCTGTTGTAATGTAAACAAACTTGCGTGCTAAATATATAATTCATTTTTGAAAAAGAAATTAAGTACTATTACTCGAATTGCATTTGCCACAAATTCATCACACTTATCAATAGCATATTGCAAACTTTCCTTTTTTAATGGGAGTTACAAACTTACGTGTTATTTTTTCTCTCCGAGCACTATTATACTTGTACACGACACACCAGTAAACTCAAATGTTAAATTCACTATATCTTTTACTGGAAGTTCTGGATACTTTTCACTAAACTTGTGAAATACGAGGTGTGATCAATAAGTTTCCGGAATGAGGCCATAAACACAACACAACACTTCAAAGTTTCTATTCAGCACTGTCACCCTCGAAGTAGTCACCTTGGGAGTTGATACACTTGTCCCAGCGCTTCTGCCAATGCTGGAAGCACTTCTGGAAGCCGTCTTCTTTAAATGTGTCCAATGCCTTCTGCAATTCGCGCTGGATGACATCAATGTCCTCGGAGCCGAATTTTTAGCCGTGGGAACAGGAAAAAGTCTGCTGGAGCCAGATCTGGAGAATAGGCTGGATGGGGAACAGTACTCATCCTATTTTTGTCCAAAAACTGGCGGACAGAAATTGCTTTGTGCGCGGGTGCATTGTCGTGATGCAGGAACCAGTCACCAGTCCTCCATTTCTCTGGCCGTTTGCGTCGCACATTCTCCCTCAATCTTTGCAACACTTGTTTGTAGTACACTTGATTCACTGTTTGACCCCGTGGTACAAATTCCTTATGCACAATTCCATTAATGTAAAAAAAAAATCATCATTGACTTCACATTCGATCGAACTTGTCTGGCTTTCTTGGGGCGTGGAGATGCAGGACTCTTCCATTGCGAAGACTGTTGTTTAGTTTCTGGATCGTAGCCATAAATCCATGTTTCATCACCAGTAATAACCTTTTCCATGAACCGTGGGGTCATTTTTTAAGCTGTTCTTTAAGATCTGTGCAGGCAATCACACGACTTTCCTTTTGGTCATTTGAAAGGAGGCGGGGCACGAACTTCGCAGCAATTCTTCGCATGTTCAAATCGTCTTTCAAAATGCTTTGAACACTTCCAAACGAGAGTGCTAGTGCATCAGACAGTTCTCGTATTGTAATGCGCCTATCATTTAATACCATTTCCCTCACTTGATCAATATTTTTATTGGTTTTGCTGGAAGTTGGTCGTCCCAGACGATTTTCATCCTTAACCGATGTCACGCCCCTTTTAAATTTCGAAAACCACTCAAATGCTTGAGATTTGCCCATTGCTTCCTCCCCATAAGCTGTTCTTAACATTTGATATGTTTCTGTTGCAGTTTTACCAAGTTTAAAGCAAAATTTGATGCATGTTCTTTGTTCCTCGTAATCCCGCATTGTTGCTACACAGAGAAATCGCCGCATGCACAAAACACGTCTTCACTTCAGAGCTTCTACCAGCATACTGCAAGGTCAGAGAAGGTCGCGCGACCCCTCAAATTCATCACAAGGAAATTCTGAGTGTACAGTCTGGGTGAAAATTAAAAACTCCTCAATGGCATAATTGTTTTGAAGCCACTCCGGAAACTTATTGATCACACCTCGTACATTTAAAATAACTGTTTTTTGACCACTAGTCAAAGGTTTGCCAGACTTGTGTTTTACAAATTTAGATGGCGACACAGCATCAGAAGGCTCGACACTTTCAGCTATGTTGTCACATCAGAATTGACTGAAGCATGACTCAAATGCATCATCCATATGTACTAAACTATTTTAAGTTGTAATTATTGATTAGATATATTTTAAAATAATCTTAGCCAAGAGTGTAAAGAGAGTGTAAAATTAAATTTGATTGATAAAACCACTTGGGTTACATATTTTCAAAATTTATGGTCCATCTCCCAGACTAATTTTGATTTACCCATATCTCAGAACGATGAATTTCTATATATCACTGAAGCAGAACTTGACACAGCTTTAGAGTCCTGTAAAAATAATAAAGCACCTGGTGAGGATGGACTTCATATAGAATTGTTTAAATATTCTGACAAAACTCTTAAACAAAAATTTCTGCATAACTGTAGGCTTTCACGGCCGGCGTCTTGATCCCTATTAGGTTCGTCTTTCGGGCATATAGGCCGTGGTCCAGTCGTTCTTTACTCGACGTTTCGTCTACTGCTGCGGTAGACATCTTCAGGAGACACTGCGTGCTCTATGTGAACTCCTCAACAGTCTGCAGCCGACTGTTGAGGAGTTCACAGAGAGCACGCAGTGTCTCCTGAAGATGTCTACCGCAGCAGTAGACGAAACGTCGAGTAGAAGAACGACTGGACCACGGCCTATATGCCCGGAAGACGAACCTAATAGGGAAAAATTTCTGCATTTACTAAACAAAATAATCTTGGGAGAAGACCTACCTTCATCTTGGCAGAAAGCCATTATCATACCAATTTTTAAGAAAGGTAACCTCAAAGATTGTAATAATTATCGAGGCATTAGCCTTCTCAACAGTGGATATAAAGTTTTTACACAAATTCTAGCTTCTAAATTACAAAAACACTATGAAAACTTATTAGGGGAAGAACAAAATTTTCGCAAGGGAAGATCCTGTGCCGTTCGTCATTTCACCTTAAAACTCCTTATCGAAAAACACAAAGAATTCAATAAAGAACTACATATAGCGTTTATAGATTTTATTAAAGCATTTGATCGAGTTGACAGACAAAAACTTTTAGATATCTTACCTGATGATGGAACACCAAATCAACTGATCCAAACAATTTTTAATCTGTATAAAAATATCATCATAGCAGTACAATAGGAACAGAATTGTCAGATTGGAAACATATAAATTGCGGAGTCAGACAAGGATGCCCTCTATCACCATTTCTATTTAATGTAACATTAATGCTATCATCAGACACTGGAGATTGACAGTTCATGGTAATATTCCTCTCTCAAGACACACAATTTTAGACACACTCTTATATGCAGATGATCAGGCTCTTTTCGGCAATAATGAAGATGAATTAAATATTCCACTCATCATCTTAATATAATAGCCCAACGATTTAACATGGAAATATCAACAACAAAATCTAAAGTTATGGCCTTTCAAGGGAAATTCCCAGTAAGAAGTAAAATTTTGTATTCAGAATTCAATATTAGAGCAAGCAAATTCATTTAAATACTTAGGATATAATCTAACTTATAATGAGGAGTGTGATAATATATCCTTTAAAATGCAAAACTTTAAGAATTATCAACCAAGTTTTTAGACCATCAAAAGCGCAGAGACACACAAGAACGAAAAAAAATCTATAAGTTCTCGCTAGAGACCCATAATCTGTTATGGCAGTGAAGCTTGGACCATCAGAACTCAGGATGATCGTCATATTACAGCCACGGAGATGAAATTTCTGCGACAAACTGCAGGTTATAGCCTTCTAGACCACCAAAGAAATTCAACAATAGCCTGACAGTTAAACATCGTACCTATATCTGAATACCTCCAAGAATATAGAAACAATTGGCTAGCCCATATTCAGGCACATGGATCATCACAGAATACCAAAACAAATTCTTCACTACATTCCTTGAGACAGAAGATCTGTGGGTCGACCTTTTCGGAGATGGCGGGAGACCGTAACGGGCCACTGGGCCTAATACTTGAAAGGACGATGATGATGATATATTTTAAAACATTTTTCTATGTTTTTATATTATTATTTTCATTTAAGAAGAATAACAAGTATATTCAGAGGACGTATTTTTAATTTAATGAAGTCAGCTACTTTTCCACGTACTTATTGCTTCTACATCATATGTCGGTGTCAATAACCAATGAAAAGCGAGCAGGTCACATGGTTTATTTTGATGAGGATCACTTTAAGAGCGCATAGTATATAGGCCTATGTGCTACCTAATCCATTGTTTATGCTTTTTCATGATGTCAAATATATCTTATTTAAAATTTCATTACGAGCAGAATATATGCTCTAATGCTGACTCACCTGCAATTTTCTGTTATTTTCAGCACAACCTCAAAGACTAATGTAGCACAATTTTCACTGAACTGTTTGAAAATAATGAGCATAATTTGTTTCTCTCTGATTTTCATATGCTCTCCAATATTTTATCATTATATAGAACCGGCCATTTTAAACAACTGAAAATTCATCAACGTATTCTACATGCGTAGTAATATAACAATGTTCATATGATTAATTACAATTTTAAAATTTTCCTATATAAATTACATATACATGTGCGAGATAATACTTTATTTCTTTATTTCAAGTTTATAAAGGGAACTATATTTTCTACATGCTCAAAGATAAAATAGTTATTCGACCAATGAAAACACAGTACATCTTGTTTTGTTACGTTACAATGGAACTTAATCGGAGAGAGCAGCAATGTTAGGCAACGACATTTCTATGACCACGAAGGCAGTCTGATGTGTACATGAGCTAGATGGAATGTGATGTAAACTATGGCTTTATCTAAACTTAACTTTAACTTCTTTCCTACACAATTTCTACAAATAATAATTACATCATAAGTAATAGCGTAGTTTATAATATGAGGCTTCCAGTTGGAAATATTAATTCAAAAATATAAAATGATTACATTATAAGCAAATTTTGGATGTCACTTAATGTCCAACATGCATTTTTTTTTTTTTTACTTTTCAGTGACATGGATTTATTTAAAATCTTAGCAGAAATTATGATTTTGTATTAATTGTGATAAAATAATAATATAAGTACTTTCCCAATGGCACCAGGTTGTGACATTCTCACTGATGGAATTGTAACCCACTTCTGAGGTTGAGGCACCTGGAAGGCAGAGTTATGTTATGCTATCATGTTTTTATTATTCATTTCATACATCTCAATCATGGATATATCATATTTGAAGAGAACAATTTATTTATAAAATTTTTCGTCTGATCATCTTACATTAATAATGAGGTAAGATGATCAGACTAAAAATAATATAATTAAAATAACCTCAAAATATCACTTCCTAAAATTAAATATTAAATAACAATTTATTTATTTGCAAAATAGAAGCAAAGGTTTCATAGCATTTGGTGCACAGGAATTAACAGCTTATAAGAGAAAAAATTGCATTTAGATTGGAACTTGCCCAGATAGCTCAGTCGGTAGAGCACTGGCCTAGAAAGCCAAAGGTCCTAGATTCGAGTCCCAGTCTGAGTGTATAATTTTTCTCTTCAAATATGATTTATCCATCATTGAGATATATGAAATGAATAATAAAAACATCAAAAGAAGCCACACTGGCTTTATAATGTAATGTAAAATTCCCAAATAAATGTCCTCTTAATAAAGAAGCTGCCATTTACAAAACAGAAGCAAAGGTTTCATAGCATTTGGTGTGCGGGAATTAACAGCTTATAAGAGAAAAATTTGCATATAGATTGGAACTTGCCCAGATAGCTCAGTCGGTGTAGAGCACTTGGCCTAGAAAGCCAAACATCCTGGGTTCGAGTACCAGTGTGAGCATATAATTTTCTCCTCAAATATGATTTATGTTATCCTGGTGATATGATATGATAAAGCACCAGGATAGTCCTTAAGCCTAAACTCCAAACCATTGGCTACAACAGTGTGGTCTGAGTGGGGCAAGACCTCATGAAGCTATGACCACAAGACCATGAGACTAGTGACTATGTATTGTTTGCATAATATGAGTTATTTAAACTTACAGCATGTTCTTTGCGACGACAATGTCTTTAAGAGTGTGACATTTGTTGATAGTCCTTGACTGTTAGAGATGGATCTGAAATTCTGCTTTAACTATGTCTACCATTTCACTGTGAGAGTTGATGTCTCTCTGTAGAGATCGCAACTTCTCCAACTTGGCACGTTTCTCACTTAAATCATTAAGGAAAGTTCCTTCATCTGTTCAGCCACTGAGCAAGTAGTTTGTGAGATTATACACATGAAACTGCAGACTATTGTTAGGGTACTGCATGTTAAAACAGACTGTAGGTTGCAAGAGCTGTGATGGAGTGGGAAAAAGACAAGCAGACAAAAAGGAATACTCAAAGCAAAAATGTATGGAATCAGAAACAAAGGATGTCCAAGAAATAGACAGAGAATGAAGTAGAAAAGAACATTAGAGACAGGGAGCTGTAAATCATGGAGTAAGTAATTATGTTAAATTGAGATAAAGATAGATTACATAAATGTCCATGCTAAATATTACACTGGAAGTTAAGCCCAACCGGAACGTAGCGTAAAAAGGATCTTTATATTTAAAGTGATCTTTGGCCCGAGCGGTTGGCCATGGTTTTGGTGGTAATTCCTCACATAGAAACACAGTAAACAATAAAATAACATTCTTTATTTGAATAAAACAAAACATAAGGAGAAATATTAAAACAAAATCATATACTTACTTACTCACTGGCACTATCGAACCCGTAGGTTCATGGCCGCACGGACATAAGCTCTCCATACATCCCTATCCTGAGCTAATGCGTTCCAATCATTTCCTGTATATAATCTACTTCCCTCAAATCATAGTTAATGTTATTCTCCCACCTCATTCTTGGTCTACCAACTGGGCGTTTCCCTCTGGCTTTCCTACAAGAAGCTTCCATGCACGTCTTTCATTCCCCATACATGCAACATGTCCTGCCCATCGCAGTCTACGAGACTTAACTGTTCTTATTATATCTGGCTTCCTATAAAGACCATGTAGTTCATTGTTATGTAGTCTTCTCCATTCACCTGTCTGTTCATCTCTCTTTGGTCCAAAAATTTTCCTAAGTACTTTATTCTCAAATACTTGTAATCTTCTTTCCTCTCTTAAAGTAAGAGTCCATGTTTCGCACCCATATAATATAACTGGTAGAATAATAGTTTTATATATTTTCAGTTTAACATTTTTTGAAAGGAGTTAGGACATCAAGAGTCTCTGCAATGCATAATAGCACGCATTTCCAGAATTGAGCCTATGTTTAATATCTTTGTGCATCTCATTCCTATTTGTGATTATTGTTCCTAGGTACCGTACAGGCCACATGGCCTAAAACGAATTTGTTCATGATGATGATGATGTTCCTAGGTATTTGAATTCAGCCACTTCCTCAAAATTTCCCTCATTTGTCATT
This sequence comes from Diploptera punctata, assembly GCA_030220185.1. NCBI lineage: Eukaryota > Metazoa > Arthropoda > Insecta > Blattodea > Blaberidae > Diploptera > Diploptera punctata. Next base: position 13,807 of record JASPKZ010010121.1, read on the forward strand.
AACCGTCCATTTCCATTAGATAATGAATTTCTACGTGTGACCATATATTTAGTTTTATTGATATTTACTTCCAGTCCTAATTTCTTAGTGTTACTCAATAGTGTGTGCGTGTTGTCCTTTAGTATCTCCTCGCTATCGGCCAACAATACTACATCATCAGCATAAACTAACAGCTTATTAATACCATTGAGTTGTAAGCCTTCCTCATTCTCTAAAGATTTAATGGCATGCTCTAGTACAAAATTAAATAGTAGAGGAGATAGTGCATCTCCTTGCTTCAACCCATTCTGGATTTCAAAAGTGTCCGAATACTGTTTGCCTACACGCACCCTACTCTTTGTGCCATTTAGACACATTCGTATAAGTCTAACTAACTTTTTAGGAATACCAAACTCCAGCAGGATACTATATAACTTCTCCCTCTTAATTGAATCATATGCTTTTTTGAAGTCTACATATAGTTGATGTACAGTACCATTATATTCCCATTTTTTTTCTAAAATCTGTCTTATACTAAAAATCTGATCTGTTGTAGACCTGTTTCTTCTAAATGCACATTGATGATCTCCTAGAATGTCATCAATATAGGGAGTAAGTCTGCTTACTAATATATTTGTTAGAATTTTGTACGAAGTTGAAAGTAATGAGATGCCCCTGTAGTTGTTGCAATCAGTTTTATCTCCTTTCTTATAAATTGGTACGATAATTGATTCCTTCCATTCATCTGGAAGAGCTTCTTTTTCCCAAATCATACTAAGCAACCAGCGTATCTTGTCCATCAATACAAAATCATATAAAACAAATATTAAAACCAGCTAAAATCGCCATATTGAAAAGCGCCGAAAAGACTAAAAACTTGATAAAACTCAGAGAGAGAAAACCATTTAAAAAAACAATCAACTTTGGCCATTATTCTTAGTTATTTGACCCTTAGATCTTCTTAATTTCATGCATTCTCAACAATCAATAAAATTATTCTAAGTTCTCAATGGTATTAATAGCTGTTAGTTTATGCTGATGATGTAGTACTATTGGCCGATAGCAAGGAGATACTAAAGGACAACACGCACACACTATTGAGTAACACTAAGAAATTAGGACTGGAAGTAAATGTCAATAAAACTAAATATATGGTCACACGTAGAAATACATTATATAATGGAAATGGACAGCTAATGACAAATGATGAAAATTTTGAGGAAGTGGCTGAATTCAAATACCTAGGAACAATAATCACAAATAGGAATGAGATGCACAAAGAAATTAAACATAGGCTCAAATCTGGAAATGCACGCTATTATGCATTGCAGAGACTCTTGATGTCCCAACTCCTTTCAAAAAACGTTAAACTGAAAATATATAAAACTATCATTCTACCAGTTATATGATATGGGTGCAAAACATGGACTCTTACTTTAAGGGAGGAAAGGAGATCACAAGTATTTGAGAATAAAGTACTTAGGAAAATTTTTGGACCAAAGAGAAGATGAACAGACAGGTGAGTGGAGAAGACTACATAACAATGAGCTACTGGTCTTTATAGGAAGCCAGATATAATAAGAACAGTTAAGTCTCGTAGACTGCGATGGGCAGGACTTGTTGCACATATGGAGAATGAAAGACTTGCATGGAAGCTTCTTGTAGGAAAGCCAGAAGGAAAACGCCCAGTTGGTAGACCAAGAATGAAGTGGGAGAATAACATTAATTATGATTTGAGGGAAGTAGATTATACAGGGAATGATTGGAAAGCATTAGCTCAGGATAGGGATGTATGGAGAGCTTATGTCCGTGCGGCCATGAACCTATGGGTTCGATAGTGCCAGTGAGTAAGTAAGTAACTAAGTAAGTAAGTATAAGATTCACATTGCCATTCAAAATGCATTATTTTTAATCTAGTCTTATGTCCCCATTTTGCGAGTGAAGTTTTGGACAAAAGCTTCCATCTATCTCTGTGATTCCATATCCAAGACTTAACTGTCTTCTGAAAGCAAAATATTATCCAGTACTGATTTTCTAGACTTGACATAATTTCACTGAGATGTCTTTTCATAGTTGTTTCTCAGTAACTGTGATGGTACTGTGCAAGCATTCTTCTACTTAAATTATTACTATTATTATTAGAAATTGCCCTTCTCCTATCTATAACAATTATTATGACAAGCTCAAGCATAAAATCATGGCTAATTCCCCAAATGAAAGAGACATAACAAACTTCCATTATTTTTATTATTAGTATCACTATCATAATCATCATCAACATTAGTATTACTAACACCCAACTTTAAGGCTCGAATCTATGAACGCATTAGACCGTAAAAGTCGTTCTCTGCTGAGAAACTTGTACTCAAAACTCTGTTTATGCGATAATAATTGTTGAAATTCCTAAGCTACCTGCCGAGGTGACTTAGGAGAGAAACGAATCGTGAGAATCCCGATGGGAACTGATTGTACTTTGAAACCTTGCCACGTACCTTGCTGCTTTATCCAAGATTTCGGACCTTGAAGACTTCGATCTTGTTTTCGGTATACGCGGAGAAGAGGAATTTGATAGTCTACCAAAGAATTCAACTGGAAGAACAGGAGAATCGGCATAATATTGAACAATGCAGATGTTGTTGTATACAGTATTATTTGCGGGATGCAAGCGTAAATGCATGCCTCTAGCAGACAAAACTAACGGAAGTGGTTTTATCGCTGAGAATTCTGGGTAATTCTTGCCAATATTATGAAAACAACAACTTTCATGCATGACCAGTTAGTGGGTAGCTAATTCGATCTTTGCACTTGCTCACGGTGAGTCAGCTCACCAGTGATTGGAAGTAATTTGAGTAGAGATTAATGTATTTGCATGTGACCCTAAATGTTAAAAAGTGATATTTGAAAAGAAAAATTTACTCCTAAACTCAAGTTCTCCAGTGTTCCGTACCAATGCTCTAATCATATGACATACTTAGGCATCTCAATTTAAATGACAAATTTTCTCTGTCTTATACAATCACGGCAATGAACATTTGTTCCACATGCCATCTGGCTGCTTCTTCTCAATTAGACTTTAAATGGGATTTATTACTACTATTATAACAGTGGGGATACGCCTTAGTGTAGTTGTTTAAGGTAATACACTACAAACTGGGAAGTTGAGGGTAGCTCAGATGGTAGAGCATAGGCCTAGAAAGTTGAAGGTCCCAGATTTGAGTCTCAGTCTGGGCAAAAATTTTCTCTTCAAATATAATTTATCCTTCAGTGAGAAGTGTTAAATTAATAATAAAATCATCAATAGAAGCCCTATTGGCTTTATAAAGTAGTGTTTAAATTCCCACTAAATGTCTTCTTAACTAAGAATCCGCCACTTGCAAAGATAGAAGCAAAGGCTTCATAGCATTTGGTGCTGGGAATTACAACGTACATAAGAGAAGAATTTGCATTTAGATTGGTATTCAGCTCGATAGCTCAGATGGTAGAGCATTGGCCTAGAAAGCCAAAGGTCCCAGGTTTGAGTCTTGGTCTGGGCGAAAATGTTTCTCTTGAAATATAATTTATCTTTCAGTGAGAAGTGTTAAATTAATAATAAAAACATCAATGTTTTGTTATGTTGTCCATACCATCGTCAGACTGTTCATTTTTAAGTTGTTAGCCCTGGATGTCAACCACCATGCCATCTTCCGTTTGCCCAAAGAACTCGTGAATCAAATATTTTTCGCTGGGAATAGGATTACGAATTTTGAAATTCCCCGGGAAAAAGATCTGTTTCACAAGTTCTTCGGGCAACCAGAAGATGGAGTGGAAGTCAACATCCACAGCCGACAACATAAAAATCAACAGTCTGGACAAACTGTTGATGGTATGGATAACAAACAACATGTCAAATGAAACAACACATATTTATGAGGTAAGATTCAGCTTATTTATTGATTCAATACGATAAAGTGTTACTTCCTAAAATAAGTATTTACCTTCTGTTTGTGTGTAGAGCACTGCACAATCGCTTCATATGTTCCAACAAATTTCTGATAGAAAACAATATTACACAATTATACATACAAGTAACACAATACATGTATCTCTTTAATAATAAGGCTTATGCTCAGTTCACAGAACAGTTCACTTGCAGATATACAACACAATAAATAAAATATTCAATGAATGAATGAGTCATTTCTTATCTTACTTCATATTTTATGTTTTCTTAAACATGGGAACTGCAAACATCCCTCCCATTTTCAACAAACATTATGACTATGTTTTTATTATTAATTTCATACATCTCAATGATGGATAAATCATATTTAAAGAGAAAAACTATACGCTCAGACCGGGACTTGAACCCGGGACCCTTGGTTTTCTAGTCCAAGTGCTCTACCATTTGAGCTACCTGAGCAAGTACCGATCTAAACGCAAATCTTTCTCTATATACGTTGAAATTCATTATGACTACTGGATTTTCATTGCAATCTCCATCTACAATGTTGCCATCTGGTGTTGATTTGATGAACTTTGAGATCAGGTCCCATTCATCAGGAATTTTGGAATTCATGGATCTAAATTTGTTCTTCTGAATATATATCTTCTCCCAAACTATCAATTCCAAAGGTTTTTTCCAATTTATTTAAAGTTTGGCCTCTTTTTCAATTTTATGGCTCTCCAACAAACTATATGCTACAATAGCCGATTTTTCAATTTCACCATTTTTAATACTTCTAAAGTGTTCCTTTGTGCGAGTGTCCAAATTCATTTTTTTTATGTATACTTTATTGCAGTCTCTACAACTAATTTGATAAATTCCAGATTTTTTACTATCTGGGGTGTTCAATTTCTATTGGTTATTAATAGATTACCAAGGCTAAATTTATTTATCGGTGTCAATGTAATATTGGATTTCTTTAATTTTTTAAAAAAATTGTTGTGTTTCAGGATGATAAGTAATTTTCTTGAATTTTTTCCTTTCTCTGAATCAGACTGTAGAGTGGTGTATTCTTTTAATCTTTTTTGTTGTCTGAATTTCTTTAATTTATTTATAATTATTTCTTTACCAAAACCATTTAAATTAGCTATATTCAAAATTGTAATTGTATTCTTTCTTAAAAATCTTCTTATTTAGTGGAACATTTAATAATCTATATATCAAACTGTTCAAAATTGCATGTTTATGCACAATATGATTGAAACCTTAAGACTTTATATAATTGTCAGTATAAGTATCCTTCCTGTATATATCGAATTCAATTCTTTGTTGTTCATTTATTATGTAGAGGTCCAAAAAATGGGATTGGTTATTCTTTTCTAATTCCATAGTAAATTTTACAGATCCATCTTGAATGAGTAATTTCCTTATATTTAGAATTTATCACAGAGAAAATACCATCCACTTATTTATACCAACATTTAAACATCCAGGGATAAGAATTGGTGATATAACACTAAAACCCATAAATAAATTTGCCAAAAATGGTGAAACTTCGTTTTCCATAGTCAGACCTGAGATTTGTTCATAAAATTTTCCATTGAAGGTGAAAAAATTATTGTCGATACAAAGTTTGTAAGATTTGAATATTCTTTGATTATTTCTCTTTCTAGTTTCAAGGAATTTAGCCATTTTTCTAAAATATTTAACATCTTTCCAATTGGGATGTTCGGAAATAAAGAAACAACAACATAAGAAAGCAATCTGTCATTACAATACAATGAAACATTATTTAGTTCTTTTACTAATTCAATTAAATTTTCAATACTTTTGTTATTAAAAACTTGGTAATTCATTAAATTTCTGGTAAGCCATTTTGCCAAAATATAACAAGGTGAGCCAATATTATTAACAATGGGTCTCATCTTATTCCCCTCCTTGTGTATTTTTGGGAGTCCATACATTTTTTTTAATTCTGTGGGATTGATACTTTTAGCTTATATTTCTCTTGATCATTGATGCTATATTTGATATTTTATTAATGTATTACTACATTATTTTATTGCTTTTGGGAGAGGATTATATGTAATTTCTTCGTATTCATTAGATTAAAGAGAAATAATTGTCTTGATCCAAATAAACTATTTTATTTCCCTTAACTGCTTTTTTGTCATTGATATTTTTCAAAGTTTTCATATTTTTAATGGCTATATTATTTTTTTTATATATGGTCACATGTAGAAATACATTAGATAATGGGAATGGAAAGCTAGTGACAAATGAGGGAAATTTTGAGGAAGTGGCTGAATTCAAATACCTAGGAACAATAATCACAAATAGGAATGAGATGCACATAGAAATTAAACATAGGCTCAATTCTGGAAATGCATGCTATTATGCATTACAGAGACTTTTGAAGTCCCAACTCCTTTCAAAAAATCTTAAACTGAAAATATATAAAACTGTTATTCTACCAGTTATATTATATGGATGCAAACATGGACTCTTACTTTAAGGGAGGAAAGGAGATTACAAATATTGAGAATAAAGTACTTAGGAAAATTTTTGAATAAAGAGAGATGAACAGGCAGGTGAATGGAGGAGACTACATAACAATGAACTACATGGTCTTTAAAGGAAGCCAGATATAATAAGAACAGTTAAGTCTCGTAGACTGCGATGGGCAGGACATGTGGCACGTATGTGGAATGAAAGACGTGCATGGAAGCTTCTGTAGGAAAACCAGAGGGAAAACGCCCAGTTGGTAGACCAAGAATGAGGTGGGAGAATAATATTAACTATGATTTGAGGGAAGTAGATTATACAGGGAATGATTGGAAAGCATTAGCTCAGGGTAGGGAGGTATGGAGACCTTATGTCTGCATGGCCATGAACCTACGGGTTCGATAGTGCCAGTGAGTAAGTAAGTAAGTATATATATTTTTTTTGGGTTTTTCTTTATATTTTCATAAACTTTTTCACAATTTATTCTGATGATAATTTTATCTTCAACTTTAAGATCTGATATTGCGATCTCAATGTCAGCAATATAATCTTCATTTCATTTGAGAATTCATTGAATTAAGAACCTCATAATGTTATTTCCCATATTTAACTATGTTATATATCTATACGAGCACACATTGATTAATGTTCATTATTGTTGTAAATCAGGAGTCATAATCCTATCATCAGGCAAGAAAGAAACTGGAATTAATGCTAAAACCTCCCAATACATTAACAGCACTTCAACACATGTACTAATATTAACAATAATAACTAAACTCATGATCCCTAGACAAAATATATTATTACCATTATTAATGCATAATCTAAAAACAAATTTAACACTTAGGATAAATATAATTAATATACTTAAGGGGACTTAAACAGAAAGAAGCATAAAAAAAGTAGAAGTTTTTTTATTGTCTCAAATGATAGAGTATACTTTTCTGCACTCTATTCCAAATTTTCAGTTAAAAATTCCAATTATTAGTGAAGACACAACAATTTTTGTAAGATGTGCTGCATGTATGAACAAGCATGTTTAAATTTTTGATTGGCTTTCTTCAAAATTTAATTTTTCAATGCAAAAAACACACAATATCTTGAGATCCATTAGTTGGATTTCAATAAAATTTTGCACACAAGCCCGTTATCAGTCTCTAGAGGATGGATCTCAATGGATGAAAATGAGCATTTTGCTAGGGCAGCTCCTGTACCTTCAACATCTACAATATAATGTGTCAGTTTTAAGTAAAAAAAAAACTAATCAGTTTTCGTTGTTCAGTTTAGATGTAATGTTTTTTTTGTGATGACATGAAATTTTTTAATGAAAATTTATATTCCAGAAACACATTTTAAACATGAGGTAAGAATAGTCATGATTCAGTATGGATTTTTATTAATGTTTATAGCTGACCCATGTATTAAACTATCAACTTATATCTAAATTCATGTAGAATAAATGTGCAAAATTGGAAGAAAATCCATTAAGAAACAGTGGAATTTTTAATTTTAAGTGCATCTGCCACTGTATAAGGCCCCTTTAAAGCACAAGAATGTATTATTGCCTCCATATTAGTTTATTATGCCATTCCAATATTCAAGATGTTCCATTACTATTGAATAAAATGTCTTATCCTGTTTGAAGAGAAAAATTATATGCTCAGACCGGGACTTGAACCCGGGATCCTTGGTTCTCTAGACCAAGTGCTCTACCACCTAAGCAAGTACCGATCTAAATGCAAATTTTTCTCTATATACACTGTAACCAAATGCTATGAAGCCTTTGCTTCTATCTTTGCAAATGTCGGCTCCTTTATTAAGAAGACATATTTGGGAATTATACATTACATTGTATATATGTAATGTATAATTCCAAATATGTTTTCTTAATAAAGGAGCTGCCATTTGCAAAGATAGAAGCAAAGGGGATCCAACAACAGGCCTCAGGAGGCCCTTGGGGTAGTAGGAGGTTAAGGTTCCCACTTTTCTAGACAATCGGCACTTTATGTCAGCCGGGTTGTCAGCCCTACGTGACGGCCGCCTTTACCCCAGAACAAGCGTCTGGTACTCATTTCAGTTAGAGGCTGAGTCGACCCCAGGGCCATAGTGCCGCCAGAGGGTTTGGGTCAGTTTAAAAATCCTGACCCCAACGGGACTTGAACCCTCGACCCTCTGGCTTGTAGCTCAGTGCCTTAACCACTACGCTACGGTGAGGCTTCATAGAATTTGGTTGGTGGGAATTACAACATATATAGAGAAAAATTTGTGTTTAGATCGGTACTTGCTCAGGTAGCTCAGGTGGTAGAACACTTGGTCTAGAGAACCAAGAGTCCCGGGTTCAAGTCCCGGTCTGAGTGTATAATTTTTCTCTTCAAATATGATTTATCCATCATTCAGATGTATGAAATTAATAATACAAACATTGACTTTTTATTATTAATTTAACACTTCTCACTGAAGGATAAATTATATTTGTAGAGAAAAATCTTTTTATCCTATTAGGAAATAATATCTCATGGAACAAAATGTGGATAGGTATATAATGCTCTTGATTTAACAACAGAGTTATTTAATTAGTAATGACATTAACAATTAAAAGAAACTTCATAGTGTTATTTCCTACATATATTAAATAAACAGAGTTATTCTCTCTCCAATAATTTGATGTGGGCCAACTCATTTTGGGATGTGTTGACAACCTCTCTCTCCTACCTAAATTCCAATCTTATCTTCTGAGTCACTGAGATATAGTATCTCACATTTAGGCATATAACAATGAGGAGACCCTTTAATTCTCTCATATTGACTTAAAGAATAAATTAATTAAATAAAAATAAAACTTAGTTTTATTTGATTTTCATATTTATTAAGATATAATTGAGTGACAGTTGTTTCGGTGCACTGTACCTTCTTCAGACATGTTAAATTATGAATTGTTGTAGTAGTAGTATGTCTTGGTTTGTCATCAGCTTCCCAATAATATTCAGCAATTTGGATGGTGTTCCAACTATTTCCTGAACATCAAGTGATCCTTGTGTCCTTGCATACTATGCAGTGTGGAGAGTCTAGTAGCTTAATTCTATGTAGATGTGCTGCCAAGCAATCATGACCAGTTTCAAGACAAAATGATGCAACGGGGGCTGTTTGGTATTGTATCTGGTTCTAGTAATGTCTTCCATATCTTGGTTTCACATTGGATTTTCTTTTGTTTGGCTATATGGGATTTTATTTTCATTTTGGTGTAGAGTTGTACGATTTGTAAGATAAGTAATTGATATTACTCTGTTGGATGAGTGCAGGCATATCAGCCTTCTCATTACCTTCCACGCCACAATGTGCTGGAATCCATTGTATAACATTTCTGTTCAGATTTTTCAACATCCTGATGCAATTTTTGGCTTCTGTTATTCTATGGTCTTGGATGGTCTGATTGTGTGTTAGTGCCATTATGGCTGAGCTAGAGTCAGAAAGTATTACAGCATTTTGGAAGGAATTGATATGTTGTAGGGCTGTAAGTATTGCTTGTCATAATGTGTTCAATATTTCCCAAGAGAGATGTAGAGTTTACACGTTACTCCTGCTGCTCTTTGTATAGACATGAAGCCACATTTGTTCTCCATATCTAATGTTGATTGTTTCATTACTATTGAGATTGTAGTTTTTTGTTGATTTCTTCTGTCAGGTTTAATGAATAACTGATGCTGCCAAATTCGAGAGGGGATGTTGGAGTTATAAGTTTTTGTGCCATCTGTGGTATTTCTCTTTAGTCTGTAATATTTTTTGGATGAATCCTACTTGAGTTTTTAGATGTCTATTTTGATTTATGTAGCTGTTCCAGTAGTTCTGATATGGAAGTCTTCTTAGTTTTTCATATAACAATATTCCTTTTTCTTCAATATCATACTGTATTGGTCTATTGTTGATTAAGATCTGCATTGCTAATATTGGTGTTGTTTTAACCCATCAGCGAGGACATTTAAACATGGCATTCCTTTCCCAGATGCAGAAGGACGTGTTGATACGCCTGGACTTTTAAATATCCAAATGCAGATTGCCATACATTACGCGTTGATACATCTATGATTTTCAAGGCCTATACGGAGTTTGTAAAACATTCTGGAGAACTTATTTTTCTTGCTGTGTTAGAAAAATCTCCCCCTCATGTTAAGACATAATTTACGACAGGCATGTGGAGTGAGTTAGCTACTTATTAGTGAAAGGAGGAACTCTTTGTATTTTTTTTTCTCTTCAGCTACGCCCTTCGTTCAAACTAGTGAATGCCCTATTTTGCCGAAAACAAATATCTGTAAAGTGTCTCACTGTGTGGTCTCATAACTAACCTTTCTTTCAAAACCGACGTGGATCTTGTGTTTATAGACAAAATCATATGTCTCAGACATTTCCAACTTCTAAAACAAATTTACGTGGCGAATTTGATGTGTAGAATTATAAAAAAATTAAAAAAATATAATAGAGGGATAATAGTAATAATAATAGTAATCATAATAATAATAATGGTAATGATACTAAAAATAAAATTAGTAATAATAATAATAATAATAATAATAATAATAATAATAGCAATAATAATAATAATAATAATAATAGCAATAATAGTAATGTATGTACTGCACACTTCCAATACAGGTGCTCCCCAGCGGGAGTTTATTAATAAAGATAATCAATTCAACAAGTTTCTGTAATTATATAAATGAATTTATATCAAATAAAATTTAGATTCTCCAACTTTTATAAATATTGTACATAGTGAATCTGAGTAGATTATACAGGAATGATTGGAAAGCATTAGCTCAGGATTGGGATGTATGGACAGCTTATGTCCGTGCGCCCATGACCCTACAGGTTCGATATTGCCAGTGAGTAAGTAAGTAAGATGTGTGGAATTATGAAAATCTTTAATTTAAAAATATGAATGAAGGATAAATAGATAAAGTTTAGAATTAAAAATTATAAGTAAACCTTTAGCAACAATATAAAAAATGCATGTATTTATCTTATATCTTGATGAAAGTATAAGGAAATCTCCATCTATAATTAAATATAACTTGTAATTAACCGATGGAAAGACGCCATTCTATATCATTCATTGTTTCGTTACTATATTCTATAGTGTTCTGTTCTAGTACAGGTCTTTCACTGTGATCTTAGAATTTTCATGCTATGAATGAAGCTTCATTAGGGACTTATGGTGTGGTAGCTTCCCACCCAGGGGGATGATATTGATGGTAACAATGATGATAAAAGCTAGATGATGCCCATGGACCTTTTGGGCCTCAAAGCCCACTGCATGACAAGACAGTATTCCACCTCGAGACCACAGATATAATAATTCATATTTTACTAAACCTTTCATTTTGTTATTTGTTTATTTATTGACACTTACGCTAATTTGCCAACATGTCAACAAGATACATGTTATATTATTTTTGGTCTGGACATCTTACCTCAATATTAATGTTGATTTGTTCTTGGACATGTTTCAAAACAATTCTGTTTTATCTTCAGCTTTCCCAGACTGGTTTTATTTATGTTGCATTATGTTGCACCACCTGGATGTCGATGTCAGCTCCATCCTGTGGTTGGCCAAAGAACCTCCAAACAAGGTCACCCTCCATCGGAATATCAAAATTCATAACTCTGTTTCTGTTCTTATGAATATAAATTTTTTCCCAAATAGTCAGCTCTTTTGTATTTTCTAACTGTTTTAATAATTTAGTGTCTGAATTTATATTATGTTTTTCAGACCAAACATGAGCAGCAACTGCAGATTTTCTATTTCTCCATTTTTAATATTTCTTATGTGTTCTTTGGTTCTAATTTTTAGGTTTCTTTTTGTTTTCCCTATATATATCTTTTCACAACCCATGCATTCAATTTGATATATTCCTGACTTTTTATTTTTATCAGTTTTTTCATTTTTGTTGGTTTTTTATTAGTTTATTTAAACTGTAGTTATTTTTTGGTGCTAATTTAATATTAAACTTCTCAAATATATTTTGAAATTTATTATGTACCCAGGTGATATGTGAATTTCCTATATTTTTTCATAGGTGGTTCTTCTTTTTCAAGATTACTTCTGTTTATCATTTTTTGTTCTTTATACTTTTCTATCCTTTTATGTACCATTTTTTCATCAAACCCATTTTCTCTTGCTACTTTGATTATGTGTTTTTTCTCATGTTTGAAATCTTCTTCGTTTAAGGGTAAGTTTACCAATCTATGAGTTAAACTATTAAATGCTGCTAATTTATGTCCAATTGGATTGAACCCTGTTGATTTTATAAAATTTTCCGTATGAGTTTCTTTCCTATGAATCCTGAATTCAATTTTTCTTTTTTCTTCGTTTCTGACCAATTTAAGATCCAAAAAAGGTATTTGTTTATTGTCTTCTATTTCTTTGGTGAATTTAATGTTTGTACTCTGTAAATTTAATAGTTTTAGGGAATCTTCTACATGTTTTTCTTTAACAATACAAATTATATCATCAACATATCTACTCCAAAATTTAAACATTGTGGGATGTGCTTTAGTGATTTTACATTCAAAATCGCTCATAAATAAATTTGCCAGAAAGGTGATAATGGGTTTCCATTGAGAGCCCTGATTTTTGTCTATAGAAACTCCCATTGAATGTAAAAAACATTTGATCAATGCATAACTCAGTTAATTTCAAATAATCTTCTTTGATCTCTCTGTCTATGTTGTTTTTTCTTAACTAATTGTTCAGTATCTCCAAAGTTTTTTGTTTCGGTACATTTGTGAATAGTGAAACTACATCAAACGAAACCAACCTATCTGTGGGTTCAATTTCCACTTTTTCTAATTTCTTAACTAATTCCAATGAATTTTCAATCTGCAGACTTTCAAAATTTATTAATTCTTTTAAATTGATTATTCAGCCATTTCGAAATTTTGTAGGTTGGTGATCCAATATTGTTAATTATGGCCTCATTTTGTTTCCCGGTTTGTGAATTTTTGGAAGTCCATGTATATTAGGGTTTCTTGGGTTGCTTACTTTAATTGAAATTTTTCTTTCTTGGATAGAATTTTAACATTTTTAAAATAGTTTTCCACTTTTTTTATGGTTTTTGGTAGGGGGTCATTCTTAATTTTTTCATACTCTTTTTCTTTCAAAAGTTCTTCCATTCTATTTTGATAATCTTCTTTGTCCAGAATTATAATTTGGTTACCCTTATCTGATTTTGTATATACAACATTTTTGTTATTTATTTCTTTGAGTGTTTTTAAATTCTCCTTACAAACTGGGTTTTTATTTGTATTCTTTATTTTATTCAAAATTTCTTCACATTTTTTTCTGATGATTATTTTTTCTTCTTAACTAACCCTTCTATTGAATTTTCAATGTCCACTATGTATTCTTCTATTCTATTGGAATAATCTATAGCTGTTTTTAGACCGTTTTCTAACAATGTTGTCTCTTTTAGGTTAAAGGTTGCCTTTGAAAAATTTTTAACATAATTTCTGGTGGATTCTGATTTTTCTTCATTTCTGGTTTTATTCTGATGTTTGATTTTATTTGATGTATTCTTCTTTTCCTTTGATTTAGTTAACAAATTATTTATCTTTGTCTTTTGTTTCTGTAACTAACCCTTCTATTGAATTTTCAATGTCCACTATGTATTCTTCTATTCTATTGGAATAATCTATAGCTGTTTTTAGACCGTTTTCTAACAATTTTGTCTCTTTTAGGTTAAAGGTTGCCTTTGAAAATTTTTTAACATAATTTCTGGTGGATTCTGATTTTTCTTCATTTCTGGTTTTATTCTGATGTTTGATTTTATTTGATGTATTCTTCTTTTCCTTTGATTTAGTTAACAAATTTTGAATAAAATAAAGAATACAAATAAAAACCCAGTTTGTAAGGAGAATTTAAAAACACTCAAAGAAATAAATAACAAAAATGTTGTATATACAAAATCAGATAAGGGTAACCAAATTATAATTCTGGACAAAGAAGATTATCAAAATAGAATGGAAGAACTTTTGAAAGAAAAAGAGTATGAAAAAATTAAGAATGACCCCCTACCAAAAACCATAAAAAAAGTGGAAAACTGTTTTAAAAATGTTAAAATTCTATCCAAGAAAGAAAAATTTCAATTAAAAGTAAGCAACCCAAGAAACCCTAATATACATGGACTTCCAAAAATTCACAAACCGGGAAACAAAATGAGGCCAATAATTAACAATATTGGATCACCAACCTACAAAATTTCGAAATGGCTGAATAATCAATTTAAAAGAATTAATAATTTTGAAAGTCTGCAGATTGAAAATTCATTGGAATTAGTTAAGAAATTAGAAAAAGTGGAAATTGAACCCACAGATAGGTTGGTTTCGTTTGATGTAGTTTCACTATTCACAAATGTACCGAAACAAAAACTTTGGAGATATTGAACAATAGGTTAAGAAAAACAACATAGACAGAGAGATCAAAGAAGATTATTTGAAATTAACTGAGTTATGCATTGACCAAATGTTTTTTACATTCAATGGGAGTTTCTATAGACAAAAATCAGGGCTCTCAATGGAAACCCATTATCACCTTTCCCGGCAAATTTATTTATGAGCGATTTTGAATGTAAAATCACTAAAGCACATCCAACAATGTTTAAATTTTGGAGTAGATATGTTGATGATATATTTTGTATTGTTAAAGAAAAACATGTAGAAGATTCCCTAAAACTATTAAATTTACAGAGTACAAACATTAAATTCACCAAAGAAATAGAAGACAATAAACAAATACCTTTTTTGGATCTTAAATTGGTCAGAAACGAAGAAAAAAAGAAAATTGAATTCAGGATTCATAGGAAAGAAACTCATACGGAAAATTTTATAAAATCAACAGGGTTCAATCCAATTGGACATAAATTAGCAGCATTTAATAGTTTAACTCATAGATTGGTAAACTTACCCTTAAACGAAGAAGATTTCAAATATGAGAAAAAACACATAATCAAAGTAGCAAGAGAAAATGGGTTTGATGAAAAAATGGTACATAAAAGTATAGAAAAGTATAAAAAAACAAAGAATGATAAACAGAAGTAATCTTGAAAAAGAAGAACCACCTATGAAAAAATATATGGAATTCACATATCACCCCTGGGTACATAATAAATTTCAAAATATATTTGAGAAGTTTAATATTAAATTAGCACCAAAAAATAACTACAGTTTAAATAAACTAATAAAAACCAACAAAAATGAAAAAACTGATAAAAATAAAAAGTCAGGAATATATCAAATTGAATGCATGGGTTGTGAAAAGATATATATAGGGAAAACAAAAAGAAACCTAAAAATTAGAACCAAAGAACACATAAGAAATATTAAAAATGGAGAAATTGAAAAATCTGCAGTTGCTGCTCATGTTTGGTCTGAAAAACATAATATAAATTCAGACACTAAATTATTGAAACAGTTAGAAAATACTAAAAAGCTGACTATTTGGGAAAAAATTTATATTCAGAAGAACAGAAACAGAGTTATGAATTTTGATATTCCGATGGAGGGGGACCTTGTTTGGAGGTTCTTTGGCCAACCACAGGATGGAGCTGACATCGACATCCAGGTGGTGCAACATAATGCAACATAAATGAAACCAGTCTGGGAAAGCTGACGATAAAACAGAATTGTTTTGAAACATGTCCAAGAACAAATCAACATTAATATTGAGGTAAGATGTCCAGACCAAAAATAATATAAATAAAATAACCTCAAAATATAACTTCCTAAAATTAAATATCAAGATACATGTGGTTAGCACATCGCCTCAATGAGAGATCTATTACGAAATTGAGGTGTAACTTGGAAGAAAGACGAACATAACGTGATATCTATGTAATCTAGATGAAATAAAACATTGCAAGTCTCGTAGGCTGCTATGGGTAGGGCATGTGGCACAAATAGGAAATTATGTAGGAACTTCGTGTATGAAAACTAGAAGCAAAGTGCCCAGTAGGGGGGATAACCATAAAGTGCAAGAAAATATTACCAGGATTTGAGGGAGATAAATTATACAACACCCTCACTGCTGGGTTTCCGAGATCGAGTCTCGGTCACTCCATGTTGGTTTCGTGGCAGAAAAAAACGGAGGTTGGAAAGTTTTTTCTCGGGGTTTTCTCCCGTCTTCCCCAGCCGCATTTTCATTCCATCATTTCTCCATACTCATCTCATCACATTCATTTCGTTCATCTGCCTCTGTGGTGGTGCGTCAGACGTGGTCGGCAACACCTTGTCATACACAGACCTCTATATATAGCAGCTTCTTCTCATCTCATCCCTCGACCCGACCCTGACTTTTACACGAGTTGAGGATATTATTATAAATTATACAGGAATAATTGGAAAATATTATTTGGGATAGCAAAGTATGGAAATGTTATGTATGCATAATCATGACCTCTATGTTCGAAGGTGCCATACATTTTAAGACAACACAAAATAAGTTGGTTTCCAATGTCCTTCATTTTTTTTAAATTGTCCCTTTCATTGAATATTTTAATAATAAATTCCATTCTCTCTACCTTCCAAATCAAGATATTGTAATTGATGAATCATTATGGTTATGGAGGGGCAAACAATTACCTCCACTTAAAACTGCCAAATTTGATTTTAAAACTTACGAATTGTGTGAATCTAGAACTGGGTATGTGGTCTCAAGGTAGCGTGCTGCCTTGTCACGCAACTGACCGAGATTCGATTCCAGTCGGGAGAGGCTTCTTGGGTGAGTTTTATTTCGGGGGTTTTCCTGACCTGTATGAGAAATGTCAGGAAGCTTTAGGGCCCCAACGGTACCCGAAAATCATCCGGCCATCATCATCATTCACCAGTGTGGAAGCAACACCTATAATTCCCTAGAACAGCTACAAAGCATAGA
This sequence comes from Diploptera punctata, assembly GCA_030220185.1. Classification (NCBI taxonomy): domain Eukaryota; kingdom Metazoa; phylum Arthropoda; class Insecta; order Blattodea; family Blaberidae; genus Diploptera; species Diploptera punctata. Next base: position 31,137 of record JASPKZ010010121.1, read on the forward strand.
ATGAAAATGCTATGATTGCAGTGAAAGACCTGCCCTTGGGAAGAACACTATAGAATAGAATAGAATGGCCATTCATTGTTTACATTCTATTAATCACAATTTGATATGTATCTAAAATAAGTTACTTGGAAAGTAGAGTTTAAAAAATACTATAGCACAGGGGTACTGCATGGACATTTAAATGACCCGCACAGAAGGGAGGAAACTGGTCTCGTATATATACAGCAAACCACGCTGAGGGGTTAACACCACCAGTAATTATTCTCAAAGCTTGATTTTGGACTTTTTCCAATTTGTTCACATGGTTGGGAGATGTAACTAGCACTTCAGGTCCATATGTAAGACTTGTATGTCTGGTTTAAAGTTGATCTTGAGCAACCCTATTTTGTGGCAGTAAGTCTCTTCAAAAGTTTCAATTTTTTTGTGCTGATTCAGAAACTTTTTCAGTGTGGGTTTTCCAAGTTAATTTCTTGTCCAGGTAGATTCCTAAATATTTAGCTTCATTTGTTTTTTGTATGGGTGTGTTACTTTAATCTGTGGAACTTTATGTTTTTAGGTAAACACCTGGAAATATGATTTTGCTGGGTTTATGATCATTAAAGTTTCTTCACACCATATTGACAGGTCTTCTAATGCTTTACTCATTTCTCTTGATAATTTTGATTCATCTTTATTTTTTGCTGAGGTCCATATTACTAGGTTGTCTGCAAAGAGAGCACAATTAATGTTTTTATTCTGTAGAAGTTTTTGGGTAAATCATTGATCATAATGTTGAAAACAATATTGTACTTAGGGCTGATCCTTGTGGGAGACCATTTTGAATTTGTTTGAATTTTGAGTAATTTCTCGTTATATTTGGTACTTATAAATCTTTGGTTAAGAAAGCTTTGGAACCATCTAAGCATAGACCCTTTTATGCCAAGGTTCATCATTTTTGGAGTAATTGTTTTACGTAAATTAATGAGTCATTTTTTAACATTTTACTTCATATTTTATGTTTCTTCAAACATGGGAACTAGTTTTTGAGAGAAGGATGTCTCTCATTTTCAACCGACATTATAAAATATGAGGTAAGATGTTAAAAAATGACTCATTAATTTACGAATTAAGAACCTCATAATGTTATTTCCCATATTTAACTATGAATAATTTTTTTTACGCCAAATTGAATCATATGCACTTTTGAAATCGATGAATACTGCTAATGTTGTTTTTGATTTCCTGGTTAAGCATTGCAACTTGTTGTGTGGTAGAATCCTGCCTGTACAGGAGTTATTAGTTGCTGTTTTTCTATAAACCAATTTAATCTTGCATATATAATTTTTTCCATGGTTTTGGCTAAGATACTTGTAAGGGCAATTGGTCGGTAGCTATCTATTCTTGCTGGATCTTTGTTAGGTTTGAATATAGGTATAATGATTGCTTTCCTCCAACTATCTGGTACACCAGTTTTCCAAATCAAAAAGAGATTTAAGATAGCATTCAATGCTTTTCTTCCTAAATGTTTGATAAATTCAGACATTATTTTATCAGTCCCTGGACTTTTTTTGCATTTTAAACCTTTAATTGCTTCTTTGAGTTCTTCTATGGAGAAATTTTTAGTGACTATTGAACTCATGTCGCAAATGGTAGTCAATGACCAATCACGTTTCAATGAATTCTGTTTTACACCAATGACAGTCGTGTTTCACCTTGCTGTTTATCGATTTATCTTTATCAGCTCCTGCTTTTGTGATAAAGAAAGCTCCTCATTTTTTAATATTCTGAACAGGTTAGACCATTATTTTTCTCCAACAATACATTGAATATAGCAAATAATGAATAGATTCAGTGATTTTACTGAGTTGTTTATTCAAAATATAAATGATTAACCTATAATGTTGATTATAATAGTTTGATGTGTTTCGTTATTTGTCCACTAGAGTGCATTCTTACAATATTGCGATCCTATTTGGCAATAAATAATATGATCGAGTTGCAGTGAATATACATAACCTCACATTTCTAATTTGTTTTCAAACATCGCCATTTACATTAAACTATATAAATATTTTAAAACACCGGTAACTATATTCAAGTAATTATTTTTTAGTAAAGAGCTTAATTTTATTCGTTAAATAGTCCTAACAAATGCCACTCTTGATATCCAAATTCTCTAGATAAATTCACTCTTCACTTCATGAGTCATGAATTTATCGATAATTTGGAAATCACTCGTGGCATTACTTATGAAAATGTCTTCTTTATCCTCTGTTATAGATTTGGTAATAATGTTTTTTAATTGATTTTTTATATTCTTTTGGGTCTTCTTATTTTCCTTAGATAGTGGTTCAGCTAAGGTGTAACATTCATGGTCTTCAACATATTCTTTGTTTTTATATTTCAAAGGTTGTTTTATAATGCTTCTTTGTTTGTTATTTAAAGATGATACAAATTGATGAGCTTTTTTACTGTCTGTTCTGTAATTAATCTATGATAGAAATGAAAGGTATGCTTCTTTCTTTGCTCTGATAATTTCTTCTTTATATGCAGTTGCTTTTTGTCTCCATGTAATTAAATTGTCTTGTTTTTTTTATGTTTCCACTATTTTTCTTGCTAGGTCACGTTGTTTTTTCAAGTCTGATAAAGTTTTTGTCCAAAAAGGTTTAAATCTTGGTACTGTTACCTCTGGTATTGACCTCTTAGCGTTTGATTTGAAATCTACTGCACAAGATAGGAAGAAGTGGCGTAAACTGGTTGAGAAGGCCAAGACATTCCACTGGAAGTCGTAGAGCCTGACGAAGAAGATTGACCTCTTAGCAGCTGCTAGTATAGTAGTGTGTTAAATATTTTACATACATTTTCAGGGTTGCTTTTGTATCCTTCCAGGTTAATTGCTGGGAGAGAAGTCTCTAATTCTTCTTTGTAATTAGTCCATTTGGCTTTTTTATAGTTCCAAGAAATCCTATTATTTCTCCTTAGATATTCTCTCTTATTTTTACACGCTTTATATTAACTTGACCTGTATCTATCTATGTAACTGAATTTTTAACGCGATTTTCACCCACTTAAAATCATTGGATCGACTTGAAACTTTGTATACTTGTAAAAGACCTGTGACAATACAATAATTTCATATTTTGTTTCTAAAATCATGGCCAGAATCATCAGAAAATAAAAAAAAAGTGTATTTGTATCTATGTAACAAAATTTTTGAACACGATTTTCACCCATTTAGAAACATTGATTGACTTGAAACTTTGTATACATGTAAAGAACCCGTGACAATACAATAAATTCATATTTATTTTCTAAAATCCTGGCCAGAATCATCAGAAAAATCAAAAAAAAGTGTCTTTGTATCTATGTAATGGAATTTTTGAACATGATTTTCACCCACTTAGAAACATTGGATCGACTTGAAACTTTGTATACTGTAAAGGACCTGTGACAATACAATATTTTCATATTTGTTTCTAAAATCCTGGCCAGAATCGTCAGAAAATAAAAAAGTGTCTTTGTATCTATGTAACAGAATCTTTGAACATGATTTTCACCCACTTAGAAACATTGGATCGACTTGAAACTTTGTGTACTTGTAAAGGATCCGTGACAATACAATGATTTCATATTTTGTTTCTAAAATCCTGGCAGAATCATCAGAAAATCAAAAAAATGAAAACTGGTATAATAGGTTGCGGACTTGTCGACTTTTTAGTCAATCCTTGTAACAGCTCAGATGGTACAGCGGTGAACTCTAATGGTATATAATTTCAATAATCCATATGTCGCTGGTTCAAATCCGGCTGGGAGTTTTTTTTTAAGAGTATTACTTTAACCTTTAAGCGCCCAAGTTTAAATGGCCAAGTAGCGGCAGACTGCCCGGGTTTAAATGTCCACCTAGCTTTTAAACTCCTTGGTTTTTGACTATAACTTTGCTGATTTTATTAACTCATATTTTAAAATCTGTGGGGGTCACAAACATCAAACAACGTTTAAAGTGTTAAATATTATTGTAAAATCAGTGGTATTCACGGCAAAAACCCGTAGTGATATTTTGTACCATAGAGATAATTTTTTAATTCACGATAGTTACCAAAAACTTTAGGGACTTTAGAGTGTTGTGAATCAGGTTAGAAGTGAGAAACTGTATATAGATTTAGGTATATTCTAACCCTCATTCATTCTTTTGTTTATTATGTTGCATCCGGTCAGTTTTCCCCCAAAGCAGGAAAGTTTTGAAGAAAAAAAACAGGTCACATTCCACCCACAGCTCTTATTCATTCACAGTTTTGTGACTCAGAGTGAAGTTTACGATATGTCTGGTACAAAATCACTACGTTACACTGAAATACAAGACATTCTCGGATTGTGACAATGACGCAGACGATATCAATGACAATCACATGCTACAATCAACTGACACTTATAGCTGTGATACACCTGGCTTTTGTCAGGTCTTGGGTTCGTGAAACTAGAATTGACAGCGAAGAAAAATGTACTCTTCCCCCGACATGACAGAATCAGAAATGTACCTTCTTTTTGGCGTAATTATTCTAATGTGAAATGACGTGTTGTGGGATAGTAAGACCTAAGAGAAAAGGGATCCTAATAATCTCCGATTGAGGGTCTTTCCACTTTTCAGCGGTTGCCCTTTTACCAGCCGGCTGCTGGCCCTTCACATCCACATGTGTTAATCACAGAGGTAGATGATCAACAGCCAGTGTAGGGGTGACATGTGGTTAGCATGTCGAGTCCCCCAGTCGTTATAGCTGGTTCCTCAACCTGGAGCCGCTACTTATTGTAGCTACCCAATTGCCTCACGATGCTGGGTTGGCACCCGGTCCCCATACTGGCCGAAATACTATGAGAAAATTTCTTCCCTCATGGAGACTCGAACCAGCGCAAGTCCCGTAGCTCTGCGCCAAGGCTATCCTAATAACTAAAATAATAATAATTCAATGGTGCGACAGGCCTAGAAGGCCCTTAGCCTACCATCCAGCTGCTGGCCTCACACTCACTTGTGTCAATCACAAAGGTAGATCATCATGGAGCCAGTTCATGGGTGACATGTGGTAAGCATGTCGAGTCCCCCAGCTGTTATAGCTTGTTTACTCAACCAAAAAATTATTTTTTCATTGTTAGACTTGACCATTCTATACAGTTTTCTTCTTCTGACTTCATTGGTGCCAAAACAACAGATAGAGACTTCCGACTTAGACTTGTCAGAGACGTTTTGCAACAGGCTGATAGAACACCCTGTAGACTACTTTCTGGATAGACTAGTGTATTGAGTACAGACATTTCGTGATTTGAAGTCAACTTTAGTCAACATTGGTGCCAAAACAACAGATAGAGACTTCCGACTTAGACTTGTCAGAGACTTTTTGGAACAGGCTGGTAGAACACCCTGTAGATGACTCGCTGGTTGGTAGACCTAGTATATTGAGTACAGACATTTCGTGACTTGAAGTTAACTTTAGTCAACATTGGTGGGTAGCTTTACAAAGACTAAGTTGTCGTGTGTGTGTTCGACGCGGGGAATCAGAAAACATGTGCAAGTGAAGTGTAAAAAGTATGATGTCGGTTTGTGAATTTGTGATTGTTTCGAGGCTTATCACACAAAAACAAACATTTAATAAACAAATGCTATCTTCACATCACGTTGCCAAGCATCTGATAACCCTGAAAAAAGGTATGTTACAAAAGTAGTATTATCCAGTATAATTTCAAGCAACCAAACAGGTCCGCCTGCTCAGAACCCATACGCTGGGTCTGCGGGCAGACTGGACATACAATTTAAAACCCAGCATATGGGCTGCTGGGCTTTTAAAGGTTAAGCTCCTACTACAATAATATCGAATTTAAAGATATTTACATTTTTATCTTATTCTGTAAAATATCAAAACTAAAAAATAAATAATGGTTTTAAAAAACTAAAACAATACGCTTTATTAGAAAACCAAACTAAAAAATGAAAAATAATTTTAATTTCCAACACGCTTGGGATAAATAATTTTACCATCAAAAGCGTGGGGTGCTGTTTATGATTTTTACATTTTCTTCTTAGAGACTTTACTTTTATCAACATTAATATTAATATAATTACCAATATCTGTTTATTATCAAATATATTAATTGATAAACAGCACCCCACGCTTTTCATGGTAAAATTATTTATCCCAAGCGTGTTGGAAATTAAAATTATTTTTCATTTTTTTAGTTCGGTTTTCTAATAAAGCGTGTTGTTTTAGTTTTTTAAAACTATTATTTATTTACTATTACTGAAGTTATAATAGCTCTGTGGCTGAGACCAGAGTCAGATATGCATCTGTCTATTATATCTGATGCTATAGTTAGGTCTGGATTAGAAGTTGTTCCATTGTAATGTAAATATGTTGGTGTATCGTCAGTATTATATAGTAACTCAACTCCATTTGATTGTGTGGCCAGCATTATTATATCCCCAGTCTGGATTAAGTCTCCTACAATTAATGTTTTAGATGTAGTGTTTAGGTGGGTTATTGCCTGGGGGATTGTAAATGTTGTATATTTTTAGGTGGTTAGATTTTTTCCAAATGTTTACTTCTACAATCTCTGCTTTATCTTCAGATTGCATTTGTTACTAATGTGTTTATTCCAACTAAGAGGCCACAGGACTTAGGCAAAACATGTATGTTGTAATTTTTAAATCGATAATATTTAACATTTTCTTCTGTCAAATTTGCTTCTTGTATACAGAATACATCTATATCTTCTTTATTCCGTATAACCTGAAGTTCTGCTTTTTTTGATTGGGACATTCCACCCGCATTCCATTGTAAGACCTTGATGTTATTTGTCTTTTCTCCCAAAACAATCCCCTCCCGGAGATCCGAATGGGGGACTTTTACTCCGGAGTCTTTTGCTTTGGGAAGCAAATTGAACATCTTTTGTAGTTAATTTTGCATGACCCAGAGTGCACCTGCTAGTATTACCAGCGGAGGCGAACTATATTACACTCGACGATTTTATTATTAATTTAACACTTCTCATTGAAGGATAAATTATATTTTTAAAGACTATTTAATTCATGCCCCAAATGGGAGTCAATGACCAATCACGTTTCAATGATTTCTGTTTTACAACCAATCAGAGTCGTGTTTCACCAAATATTTATCAGTGTTATAATTACCATATTAAAGAAAGCTCCTCCTTACAATATTGCGTTCCTTTGGCAATAAATAGTATGATCTGGTTGCAGTGATAAACAAAAGAAGCGGTAGAAGCGTACCTATCGTTTCTCATTTGTTTTCAAACATCGCCGTTTACATTAAATATATAAATATTTTAAAATAACTATCGTTAAATAATGATTTGGTGCGTATACACCTTTAATTTTTTTGCGTGTTAAATAGTACCTAACAAATGCCACTCTTGATTTCCAAATTCTCTAGATAAATTGGAAATCACTCGTGGCATTACTTATGATAAATTTTCGCCTAGACCGGGACTCGAACCCGGGACCCTGCTAGGGAATTACAACGTACACAAGAGAAAAAATTGCGTCTAGATCGTAACTTGCCTCGGTAGCTCAGTTGGTAGAGCACTTGGCCCGGAAAGCCAAGGGTCCCGGGTTCGAGTCCCGGTCTAGGCGAAAATTTTTCTCTTCAAATATATATTACACTCTTTTTTTTTAGAAATGTTTAGGAGAAAAGAAATGAAGAGATCCCCTAGGCCTCGAATACTCTAATACCATCAGGTTCAAAGAAAACAAGAGTTCAGTCAAGGGAGACTGGATAGGAAAGTTGAAAGAGGAAATTGGTACATGGAAAGGAATAAATACCAATTTAGATATAAGAAGGAGCAAAACACAAGTAAGTGGAAGTAATAATTTTGCTCAGCTTGGGCACCTTGTGGTCGCCATCCACATATCCCCTAGGTGGGCACCCCTGAGGGGAATTATGAATTGTTATTAACACAATTCATAATTTGTTAACAAGTCTGAAGAAGGAACAGTGTACCGAAACAGCTGTCACTAAATTATACCTTAATTCTTCTTCTTCTTCCTTCCAAGTATTAAGCCAAGGTCTGTTACAATCCTATAGAAAATTTTCCCTCCAGCGTTTCATAGGACGGCCCAGTGATCTTCGTCCTCTAATAAATATGAAAATAAAATAAAACTAAGTTTTATTTTAATTTTATTAATAAACATGGATTTTTATCAAGTAAACACCAACTCAATTGATTAAAGAATAAATTATCGATTGGCAAGAAATAAAGTATATTTGAAGAGAAAAATATATGCTTAGACAGAATCTTTAGCTTTATACACTAATGCTCTACCATCTGAGCTATCCTGAGCACTCCAACTCTAAACACAAGAGGCGGTAGAGCTTTAGCATATAAAGCTAAAGGTCCTAGGTTCAAACCCCAGACTAAGTGTATACTTTTCTCTTTAAATATAATTTGTCCTTCAGTGAGAAGTGTTAAATTTATAATAAAAAAATCAATAGAATAAAGTATTACAGTCTTCATGCTAGATGTGTGACCCTCCATTCATAATGGCAGTAATTTAGTTGGGAGGGGAATACATGTGTGGACGGTGTCCCCCCAAATATTTGGGGTAGATTTTTTAAGTCTATTTATTAATAATTTACTTTAACAATATTTGCTGAACATCTGTACATAGTTATTTTTTATATAAATGAATCGGATATTATTTCCACATTTCATCTCATAATCCATGATTTCCATTGGGCTAGTTTCAAAGGGTGTCTCCTTCATCCTCATCTAAAACAATGACCTTCGAACTTCTGCCTTCACCACCAACTTTCCAACTTCCATTAATGCAGATTTGATCAACTTCGAGATCAATTATATTATTTTTGGTCTGGACATCTTACCTCAATATTAATGTTGATTTGTTCTTGGACATGTTTCAAAACAATTCTGTTTTATCTTCAGCTTTCCCAGTCTGGGAAAGCTGAAGATAAAACAGAATTGTTTTGAAACATGTCCAAGAACAAATCAACATTAATATTGAGGTAAGATGTCCAGACCAAAAATAATATAATTAAAATAACCTCAAAATATAACTTCCTAAAATTAAATATTAATTCGAGATCAAACTTGTACCAGATGGCATTTAGAAAGTTGGTCATGACGCAAGTTTGACTGTCAGAGTTTTAAGTGAGAATGAATGCTCTTTGAAACAAGTCTAACAAAAATCACACATTATTGAGGTGAGATTCTCTGATTCATTTATATAAATTGTAATTTATCTCATTGTGTTACTTCCCATTGTAATCTTTATTCGAATTAGTTTCTTTGTCAAAATAAAAATAAACTCACTTTCTATATTTACAAAACCATAAACTGGGGTAATATCCAAATGGTGAACAATACTAAACAGATTTAGGAAATAATTAAAACATTTTTCTGTTCATTCTTACCTCTTAGAGTTGTTCTTGTCGAACATATGTTTCAGAGTTTCTTAGCCCCATCGTAAGCGATTACAGACTGAATTTTTCTCATGTTGTCGGCCCTGATTTTTTATTCCTGCTCTCTTTGCCTCTGGTCCAATGAATTTACTAATGAGGTTCCTTTCTGCAGGAATTTCAAAGTTCATAATTCTTTCCTTGTTCTTCTGTATATAGATTTTTTTCCCCATATGGTGAGTTCATTTTTGTTTTCTAACTGTTTTAATAATTTTGTGTTTACATATATTTTTGTTTTTCTGACCAAACATGAGCAGCCACTGCAGATTTTTCTACTTCCCCCCTTTTTTTTACATTCCTTATGTGTTATTTAGTTCTAATGGTAGAAAAATCTGCAGTGGCTGCTCATATTTGGTCAGAAAAACACAAAATAGATGTAAACATTATTAAAACAGTTAGAAAACAAAAATGAACCCACCATATGGGAAAAAATCTATATACAGAAGAACAAGGAAAAAATTATGAACTTTGAAATTCCCGCAGAAAGAAACCTCATTAGTAAATTCATTGGACCAGAGGCAAAGAGAGCAGGAATCAAGAATCAGGGCCGACAACATGTCTGTAATCGCTGACGATGGGACTAAGAAGCTCTGAAACATATGTTCAACAAAAACAACTCTAAGAGGTAAGAATGAACACACAAAATGTTTCAATTATTAAACAAACCTCTTAATATTACTTCCTATTGTATTTTAAAATAGGTTTAGGAAAGTTCAGAAGAACCTAAACCTCTTGTACTCACACACCTCACCACTTAATGTATATCATATATACAGGGTGGACCGCTCGAATGGACCTAATTTCAATTGCTTGTTACTGGCAAACGGTTGAAGATAGAAACTTAAAACAACGTTCATAGTACAGAAAAACTCACCAAGTTTCGAATCCTGTCGGTAGATGGCACAAAGATACGTTTCTCGTTCTTAGATTTAATTGTTTGTGAAAATGGCGACTCCGCAGATGAAAGCGCAAGCTGTTTTGTGGTATGCGGAGTTTAAATCAATCATTAGAGTTCAAAGGGAGTTCCGGCGTGTGTTTAACCGTGATGCTCCAACTGCTAGAAGCATAAAGAAGTGGCGTGATACATTATTAGCTACAGGATCTGTGTTGAAGAAGCATGGTGGTGGTCGCAGAGCATCCGATGAAATGGTAGCAAATGTTCAAGCCGCATTTGAGCGAAGCCCCCGGAAGTCATTAAGAAGAGCTTCGCGGGAACTTCAAATACCAAAATCGACATTACAACGGATTGTCCACAAACGCCTCAAACTGCACGCATATAAAGTGCAGTTAGTGCAACGTCTGGAGCCGAATGACATGCCGAAACGAGTGGAATTCGCCAATACGATGCTGGACCGTCTCGGCGCTGATCCTGACTTCATGACCAAGATTTTCTTCTCGGACGAAGCCACTTTCCATTTGTCAGGCAAGGTAAACCGGCATAATGTGCGGATCTGGGGATCGGAGAATCCTCACGCTATTCAAGAGCATGTTCGTGATAGTCCGAAGATGAATGTTTGGTGCAGTTTGTCACATAATAAGGTCATTGGACCGTTTTTCTCTTCGCCGAGAAAAAACTGTTCGTGGTACCACATATCTTGACATGCTGGAGCAGTTCTTCTTTCCACAAATTGAACAACTGCAGCCTAACATCGTTTTCCAGCAAGATGGTGCTCCCTCCCACTGGTCCAATGAAGTTCGTACGACTTTGGACAACATTTTCCCTGGCCGTTGGATTGGTAGGGGAGGACCAATCGCGTGGCCCCCGAGATCTCCAGATTTAACACCACTGGATTTCTTTCTCTGGGGCTATGTCAAAGATAAAGTTTACACCACCCCAGTCAAAGACCTTCGTGATCTTCGTGAGCGCATCATAGAGGCTATTGAGAACATTCCAGAAGACATACTCCAACGTACTTGGCAAGAAATTGTTCATCGCTTTGATATCGTCACAGTGACTGCTGGGGCTCATATAGAGATGTGGTGATCTGGATATCAAAACTTGGTGAGTTTTTCTGTAATATGAACGTTGTTTTAAGTTTCTATCTTCAACCGTTTGCCAGTAACAAGCAATTGAAATTAGGTCCATTCGAGCGGTCCACCCTGTAGTTTGTATGGAAAACTGACAGTTGGCTCTAGTCTCCTCAAATCATTTTTTCCAACTAAACCACTGCATATCGGGGGTTGAAATTGGACCATCCAGCTGTCTTATCATGGAAGTCAAGTGTCCACTAAAAATAGATGCAGAATGCTCAAATAAATTATGAAATATACATTCTAAAGTAATATACTTGATAAGAATAGTTGCCTGGGGAAGGCACATGCATACAGCATCAAGGTGTGACAAGGAAAGCAATACCTGTGCCCGTGTTGTTGAGTAAGTGTTGCAGCTGTTGATCAACTTTGTCAGTTCTTTCAGGTAAACTTTCAATCTTATCTCTATCTTGTTGATGGGAAACAGCTTCGTGAACAAGTGCTCTGTAACTCTGTAATTTTACTTCTTTTTTCATCTAAGGTGCTCTTCAATTCAATTTCCTGAGGTAACTGAACTTCAGTTTCTTGAAGCCAACGCCATAAATTTTTACAACATTCTTCAAATCCAGTCCACCTGAAATTATTTAATAAACAACCATCATCAGAGATTTTAGCAATTAAAAATTTAATATTTAGCATTCTAAAAATTACATTTTACTTTTTACAGCAACAACAGAGTTGGTTAAATTTGAAGAGAAAAATTTTCGCCTAGACCGGGACTCGAACCCGGGACCCTTGGCTTTCCGGGCCAAGTGCTCTACCAACTGAGCTACCAAGGCGAGTTACAATCTAGATGCAAATTTTTCTCTTATATACGTTGTAATTCCCTATCACCAAATGCTTTTGAAACCATTGTTTCTATCTTTGCAAATGGTGGCTTCTTAGTTAAGAAGACATTTATTGGGAATTTAACATTACTCTATAAAGCTAGTAAGGCTTCTAATGATGTTTTTATTATTGATTTAACATTTCTCAATGAAAGATAAATTAAATTTGAAGAGAAAAATTTTCGCCTAGACCGGGACCCTTGGCTTTCTGGGCCAAGTGCTCTACCAACTGAGCTACCGAGGCGAGTTACGATCTAGATGCAAATTTTTCTCTTATATACATTTGCAAAGATAGAAACAATGGTTTCAAAAGCATTTGGCGATAGGGAATTACAACTTATATAAGAGAAAAATTTGCGTCTAGATCGTAACTCGCCTCAGTAGCTCAGTTGGTAGAGCACTTGGCCCGGAAAGCCAAGGGTCCCGGGTTCAAGTCCTGGTCTAGGCGAAAATTTTTCTCTTCAAATTTAATTTATCTTTCATTGAGAAATGTTAAATCAATAATAAAAACATCAACAGAGTTGGTATTTAGCATTTTGTAGCATTCATCAAGGAATGATAACCAATTAAATCGAGATGCCTAAGTAACACAGTGGTTTAGCATTTTTTTTTCCCTTTTTTATATAAGTGAGTGGAAAATAAATAGAATTTTTGTCTCTTCAAATATTAATGATAAACTACTTTAACTCTAGAAAATTTTACAGTGGAACCAATGTCTGCATTTCGTGCCAGTTGTATTTTTACAGTGAAAGATTGTCACTTTTTCAACCAAGATACTTTTTACTTCTGGCTTTTACGGGTGATCCTTTTAGCAGCAATAATAAGAACACTTAAGTCTCATAGACTACGATGGGCAAGACACGTGGAACAAATGGGATAAATACCTACTTCCATCACCTACAGTGTACCATGTAATATATGACTGTAAAGAATTAAAAAATGAAAGACAAATTCTTGTAAATTTTGTAAATAGAGGTAGAGAAAAGTGACCCAATGTAAACTAGCTACCAAGTATACCAAACATTTCATCAAATTTGCAAATAGCATAGATTTAAAAGAATTACATTAGAACATTAGTTGAGCAGTATATTTTAGGGTAGTGTAAATATATATCATAATTTGTTTGGATTAGTTAGTACTATAAATATAAATAGGAAGCTATATAATTTCCTTTTAAACCAGTAGGGACAGTACAATATATCAGAAAGTATAAATTATTCATAAACTGTTAGAATTAGTCAGTACACAAGTGTAAATAGAAACTATAATTTCTCCCTAGTTATGGACAGAATATCTTATTGATCATAGATTGATAGGATTACTCAGCTTTAAGTAAACCCAAAAAAAATTTAAAAAGGGGGGGGCATGGAAACTTCTTGTAGAAAAATCAGAGGGAAAGCGCCCAGTAGTAGGCCTAGAACAAAGTGTGAGAGTAACATTAACCATGATTTGAAAGAGGTAAATTATACAAAGGATGATTGGAAAACATTAGTTCAGGACAGGAATATATGTCTCGACAGCCAGGTTCAATAGTGCCAGTGAATGAGTTAGTTAATAATAACCACATGAAAAGCTATCAGAATCCACCTTATTAAAATATTGAATGTACGTCTCACTAAGGGTTGAATCTATGAACGCATTAACCGTAAAAGGCGTTCTCTGCTGAGAAAGTTATATCCTAATACGATTTTGCTTACTCAGAAATCTGTTCATGCGATAATAATTGTTGAAATTCGTAAGCTACCTGATGAGGTAACTTAAGAGAGAAACTAATTGTGAGAATCCCGAAGGGAACCGATGTAGTTTGAAACCTTGCCGTGTACCTTGCTGCTTTATCCAAGATGTCGGACCTTGAAGACTTTGATCATGTTTTCGGTATACGCGGAGAAGAGGAATTTGATAGAGTCTACTAAAGAATTCAACTGGAAGGACAGGAAAATCGGTGTAATATTGCGCGACGCAGACGTCGTTGTATACGATATTATTTGCTGGACGCAAGCATAAATGCCTCTAGCAGACGGAAATAACAGAAGTGGTTTTATCGCTGAGAATTCTGGGTAATTTCTTGCCAGTATTACGAAAACGACGACTTTCATGCATGACCAGTTAGTGGGTAGCTAATTTGATCTTTGCACTTGCTCACGGTGAGTCAGTTCACCAGTGATTGGAAGTAATTTGAGTAGAGACTAATGTATTTGCATGCGGCCCTTAATGCTAGACACTGCAGGAGGTGATAATGTGATCTGGGTTATTACACAAAACACATCTGTTGGACTGATATATACCTATATTGTGCAGACAATCATGCTCCATTGCCACTCCCTCCTTGTGCCCTCTGTTGTTTTGTTTTTGCTGCCAGTTTGTCTATTTTTTCCAAATTAAATTATTGTAATGTGCAAGTTGTGTATTAAGACTTGAGACAAATTGGAGGAGCAAATAAAAAATATTAATATAAATAAAAAATAAAAGGATTACTTAGTAGTGTAATATTAAAATGAATGTATTCAGGCCAGCTATTACATGCAATAGTTAATACAACTGAAGAAAAAAATCCCATCATAGTGCAGAAGCAACCCAGTTATAATGAGAATAGAAGTTCACTACTATTAGAGGAAACTAACAAACATAGAGAAGAATTTGTGTCTGCTCCTGGATAGTCCGAGTAGCACAATTGGTTAGTGTATCATCATGTAAAGCTTAGATTTTGAGTTTAAATCCTTGTCCACGAAATATTTTTCTTTTTAATTGTGTTACTTAGGGTCACATGCAAATACATTAGTCTCTATTCAAATTACTTCCAATCACTGGTGAGCGGACTCACCGTGAACAAGTGCAAAGATCGAATTAGCTACCCACTAACTGGTCATGCATGAAAGTTGTTGTTTTCGTAATATTGGCAAGAAATTACCCAGAATTCTTAGCGATAAAACCTCTTCCGTTATTTTCATCTGCTAGAGGAATGCATTTATGCTTGTGTCCCGCAAATAATACCGTATACAACGACGTCTGCATCGTGCAATATTACGCCGATTCTCCTGTTCTTCCAGTTGAATTCTTTAGTAGACTCTATCAAATTCCTCTTCTCCGCGTATACCGAAAACATGATCGAAGTCTTCAAGGTCCGACATCTTGGATAAAGCAGCAAGGTACACAGCAAGGTTTCAAACTACATCGGTTCCCTTCGGGATTCTCACAATTAGTTTCTCTCTTAAGTTACCTCATCAGGTAGCTTACGAATTTCAACAATTATTATCGCATGAACAGATTTCCGAGTAAGCAAAATCGTATTAGGAAACAACTTTCTCAGCAGAGAACGCCTTTTACGTCTAATGCGTTCATAGATTCGACCCTAAATAACACAGCTGAACAATCCAAAGACTTGGTCGGATTGTACTGGGATGCTCAAGAGAAAATGAATTAAGTGTCAATTCTGGCCGTTGCAAAATAAATATTTGAATTACTAAATTAAAATTAGTAAATTTTTATAATTTTCTGCTTGTTGTTTGTGATTTTACCTCTACCCATCTTAGTGCTCTACTTTCTGCAACAAACACACTTTACTGTCTACTGAAGATTGCGAGAGTGATTAGTGAACACAAGAAATCACTCTCTCTTCACACCTCTGACACTAGGCTTGTATCTATCAACGCATTCTACCGTAAAAGTCGTTTTCAACATGTACTCAGCTGAGAAAGTTCCATCCAAAGACATTTTGCATACTCAAGAATTTGTTCATGTGATAATAAACGTCGAAATTCCGTAAGCCACCTGGCGAGGTGACTTTGTGCTTTCAAGCGTGAAATTATGACTGCTTCCATGTATATTTTGTGTTTAATTCCATAAAATATTTATGTCATTGTCTCTTACGACTTATATGTCTCTTATTTTAAATAAATAATTTTTTAATATCATATGTTCCTTCAAATATGTCGTAAACATTTTGAAGTTAGGCCTAATAATACATTATATTATTTTTGGTCTGGACATCTTACCTCAATATTAATGTTGATTTGTTCTTGGACATGTTTCAAAACAATTCTGTTTTATCTTCAGCTTTCCCAGACTGGTTTTATTTATGTTGCATTATGTTGCACCACCTGGATGTCGATGTCAGCTCCATCCTGTGGTTGGCCAAAGAACCTCCAAACAAGGTCACCCTCCATCGGAATATCAAAATTCATAACTCTGTTTTTGTTCTTCTGAATATAAATTTTTTCCCAAATAGTCAGCTCTTTTGTATTTTCTAACTGTTTTAATAATTTTAGTGTCTGAATTTTATATTATGTTTTTCAGACCAAACATGAGCAGCAACTGCAGATTTTTCAATTTCTCCATTTTTAATATTTCTTATGTGTTCTTTGGTTCTAATTTTTAGGTTTCTTTTTTTGTTTTCCCTATATATATCTTTTCACAAACCCATGCATTCAATTTGATATATTCCTGACTTTTTTATTTTTATCAGTTTTTTCATTTTTGTTGGTTTTTATTAGTTTATTTAAACTGTAGTTATTTTTTGGTGCTAATTTAATATTAAACTTCTCAAATATATTTTGAAATTTATTATGTACCCAGGGGTGATATGTGAATTTCCTATATTTTTTCATAGGTGGTTCTTCTTTTTCAAGATTACTTCTGTTTATCATTCTTTGTTTTTTATACTTTTCTATCCTTTTATGTACCATTTTTTCATCAAACCCATTTTCTCTTGCTACTTTGATTATGTGTTTTTTCTCATGTTTGAAATCTTCTTCGTTTAAGGGTAAGTTTACCAATCTATGAGTTTAAACTATTAAATGCTGCTAATTTATGTCCAATTGGATTGAACCCTGTTGATTTTATAAAATTTTCCGTATGAGTTTCTTTCCTATGAATCCTGAATTCAATTTTTCTTTTTTCTTCGTTTCTGACCAATTTAAGATCCAAAAAAGGTATTTGTTTATTGTCTTCTACAGTATTTCTTTGGTGAATTTAATGTTTGTACTCTGTAAATTTAATAGTTTTAGGGAATCTTCTACATGTTTTTTTTACTTACTGGCTTTTAAAGTAATGTTAAATTTCCAATAAATGTCTTCTTAACTAAGAAGCCGCCATTTGCAAAGATAGAAACAATGGTTTCAAAAGCATTTGGCGATAGGGAATTACAACGTATATAAGAGAAAAATTTGCGTCTAGATCGTAACTCGCCTCGGTAGCTCAGTTGGTAGAGCACTTGGCCCGGAAAGCCAAGGGTCCCGGGTTCGAGTCCCGGTCTAGGCGAAAATTTTTCTCTTCAAATTTAATCTTCTACATGTTTTTCTTTAACAATACAAATTATATCATCAACATATCTACTCCAAAATTTAAACATTGTGGGATGTGCTTTAGTGATTTTACATTCAAAATCGCTCATAAATAAATTTGCCAGGAAAGGTGATAATGGGTTTCCCATTGAGAGCCCTGATTTTTGTCTATAGAAACTCCCATTGAATGTAAAAAACATTTGGTCAATGCATAACTCAGTTAATTTCAAATAATCTTCTTTGATCTCTCTGTCTATGTTGTTTTTTCTTAACCAATTGTTCAATATCTCCAAAGTTTTTTGTTTCGGTACATTAATTACTAATTAATTACTAATAATACATACGAAACTTGGTTAAAAATAATCTTTAATAATTAGATAAATTAATGATTTTTCTATTATTTTGTATGTAATTGTAGTTAATTATACATGATTAAATTAATATTGGGAAGCTAAAACTATTACTATGATAGAAATAAGTAAATTAATAAACACAATTAAAGGTAATAGCTTTAGCTTCTTAATATTAATTTAATAAATAATGCTATAGCTGTATGGAGTCCCTTCATGTCTTCTTCAGGTAGAAGCCATTCATTGTGTATTTGTGAATGATGATTCATTGCAATTGAATGTGGGGCCAGTAGAGTAAAGGTAAAGGGAGGATTAAAATTCATCGGAGAACATATTGTTTAAACAACTCACCTCATAGGATTCATGCTTCCATAATATCGCGATTTCAAACATAGTCATGTTCATCGTCAGCCATTACTCCGACTGACGAAATTCTTCAGCCGTCAACTATTCTATTGTCGCCATCTTCAGTGCTGCCATCTATGGTTGAATTTATGAACTTCGAAATCAATGTAATTTCGTTAGGGATATCAAAATTCATTGATCTATTTTTGTTTTTCTGAATGTATATTTTTTCCCAAACTGTCAATTCCAAAGGTTTCTCTACTTGTTTTAAAAGTTTAGCTTCTCTTCCAATTTTATGATGTTCTAATAAAACTATGTGTAGCAATTGCAGATTTTTCAATTTCACAATTTTTAATATTTCTGAAATGTTCTTTTGTCTGAATTTCCAAATTCCTTTTTGTTTTTCCTATATAAACTTTATTGCAATCTTCACAATTTATTTGATAAATTCCAGATTTCTTACTGTCTGGAAACATTGACTTTTTTATTGGTACTTAGAAGATTACCCAGACTAAATTTATTTATTGGTGCCAAAGAAATGTTGTATTTGTCAAAAATTTTTTTAAATTTCCTATGCATTTCAGGATGGTAAGTAATTTTCTTGTATTTTTTCTTTTCTTTGCAATTTTGTAGAGTAGTATATTCATTAAGTCTTTTTTTGTGTTTGAATTTCTTCAACTTATTTATAATTAATTCTTTATCAAAACCATTTAATCTAGCAGTGTTTAAGATATGTTTAAACTCTTTATTGAATATTGAGGATTCTTGCTTGGATGGGAATGAAGCCTGGATTAGCTCAGTGGTCTGAGCATTAGCACAGAAAGCTAAAGGTTCGGGGTTCGATTCCCGGTTCAGGCAAATTTTTTCTGTTTACCATTGGTTTACAATTATACATGAGTTTAAGCCTTATTAGCACTTTTGTTTGTTAAATAAATAATAATGAATTGCATAACAGCATTTTTACTTAGTTTTTAATGGGGCAATAATACGAATATCAAAGAATTAATAATTTAATTTTAAAATAAATCGGTATCAAACAGAAGTCCAAAATAATGATTTTTCTATTATTTTGTAATAAATTATATTAAGTTACACATGAATTTAGGCCTTATTGCACTTTTGTTTGTCAAACAATTAAAAATGAAGTACATAAAAGCATTTTTACTTAAGTTTTAATGGGTGATAATATAAATATTTAATATTTTTTTATTAAAATAATTAGGTATCAAACTGTAGTCTAAACTAACAATTTTGCTCATCATGATAACAAAATTTATTTATAATGAGGATGGTACTCTATGGTGATAATTTAACATATTTAAGAAATTTTACGAGAAATTAGTTTATGCCTATTTTTCAATTTTTTTTAGAGGCTTAATATGTGTGTACATTTTGCAAAATGATCAATGGCAATTAATTTTGATAAAGAATCGTCATTCATGGGTTAATGATTGATAGGGGTATACTTTATTATATCCCAGTATAAAATAATCACAACATTACTAAAAAATCTGTCTCATAGTTTAATATTTGTTATCATAGAGAGCCTAAACTTTTTTTTTCCATTGCATTATAGCTTTGTCAAATATTGCAATAAGATATTTTTTTTTTAATTTACACAAGTTAGTAGATAAACTCTGTATGATTTTATTTTTTCAGCAGATATAAAAATCTTTGGAAATATTGCATTTATGTAACACTGGGTTAATATCCCCATCAAAACAACAGTACATTATATTTGCTCATACAATTAATCCAGATATTTGGTATCTACTTAATCTCCAATGAGAGGTCTAGACCTACCTGCTGGCTTCACATCCACATATGTAAATCACAGAGGTGGATGATCATCTAGCCAGTATTAGGGTGAGATGTAGTCAGTATTATCAGATCCCCACTCATTATAGCTGGTTTTCTGCTACTTATTGTAGCTACCCAAATTCCAACAATGTTGGGTGAGCAATAGTCCCATATTGGCCAAAGATAATTGACAAAAAATTTCTGCTCGCATGGGGATTTGAATATGCACCAATGCTTCATGCGTTAAAACTGCTTGGCTGTATGCAGAACTACTCACTTAATCTTGTCGATACACTTCTTATATGTGGTTTTAATAGCTCAAAAAAAAAAGAAAACTATCCCATGATGAGGTTTTAAATTCAGATCTGCAGATCAACAGGCAGGTGTGACCTAACATACAAGTATTTGGTTAATGCAAATATATAGAATTAAACAGTGCTACTAATATGCAGTGTGCTGCCGCATTACATCTTTGTTAAACTACAGTATAATTATACTTCTTCTTCCTTGCATGTGATAGACCTAGGGGTCTCAATCCAACGTTGAAAGGTTTGCCCAAAGATAATAATTATACAAACAGAGAAATCTGCTTCAGATACATCATTTTCAAATTCATAACATTTGCAAACAGGAAAGAGGATGATGATAAAGTAGCACTCAGTAAATCTTATTCAAAAACCATTTGTCATAAAACTGATTTTTTTTAAAATTCTGTTATAAACAATTTATTAAATTTTAACGTCCATTTGTGTCTCTAGGCATAAATATAGTAGATTCTAATATTGTCAATACCTATATTTTATTTTAAAAAAATAACAAATAGAAACTCTTTATCTAATGGTTTAAGGCTGTGTCTCCTCTGCTATTCAATGTTGTACTAGAGCAGGTAATCAAATCTCAAGATGATAAAAGAAGAGGTATAATTAAAATAGTATTATTACATGTTGGTATATATTGATGATGCATATTATCAGGTGATCTGATGATAAAGTTCTTAATAAAAATTTTAAATCAACAAGAGATGAACAGACAGGTGAATGGAGAAGACTACATAGCAGAAAGCTACACATGATATTTATGGGAAACCAAATGTAATGAGAATGGTTAAGTTTAATAGACTGCGATGTGCAGGACATGGGGAATGAAATAGGGGCATGGAAACTAATAACAGTAACCATGATTTAAGAGAGGTGAATTATACAAGGAATGACTGGAAACCATTAACTCAGGATAGGGATGTATGGAGAGCTTATGTCCGTGCAGCAACAAATCTCTGAGTTTGATTTTTTGCCAGTGATTTGTTATTAGACAATAGTATTATATTCATAAGTTACAAATATGGTACACAATTTTTAAAACATTTAAAAAATATAACTCAAAGTATAAGTGTATTTTTAATTAATAGTAAGTGGAGAACCCCTCCATGGTATCTTTACCTTGTCGTGGTGGAGTGGCTTGTGTGCTTAAATGATCCTGAGAGCTATGCCGGCGGTAGCATTGCTGCCGATAGGGTTACCCATGCCGGACTGGTCGAAGGTGATAAGCCAGACGAAATAAGTACCTTGGTCGAAAAGAGTGACGATCTTTCACCGTAAAAATACAACCGTCAAGAAATGCGGACATGGCTTCTACTGGGGTAAAATTTTACGGAGGTCAAATAGTCCCCCATTCGGTTTCTCGGGCGGGGACTACTTCAGGGAACCCATGCCAAAGGCTCAAACACAGGGACATGTTCCTAGGAACATGGAATGTTAGGACTTTATACAATAGCGGGGCACTAGAGATATTAACGCGGGAATTGGATAAATCGCCCTTGGATATAGTCGCTTTACAGGAAGTTAGGTGGCCAGGAGAAGGTAGTCAGGAATCAGGAAGCTTTGCATTATACTATGGGGGTGCAGAAAGACCTGCATTTGGAACGGGTTTTTTAGTCAGAAGGAGGATCCTATCCGCTATCCGAGATATTAAGTTTGTTAGTGATAGGATATCATACATAATTCTAAAGGGTAAACGACATGATTTTATAATTGTAAATGTACATGCCCCCACAGAAGATAAAGATGACAAGATCAAGGATGAGTTCTATGACGAATTAGAATGCTTATTTGATAGCCTTTCACGATATCATATGAAAATTGCCTTAGGAGATTTTAATGCAAAAGTGGGGCGGGAAGATATATTCAAACCAACAATAGGCAAATTCAGTCTTCATGAAGATGGTAACGACAACGGGGTTAGATTAGTCACATTTGCCACATCAAAGAATCTCATTGTTAAGAGCACAACATTTCAGCATAAGGATATTCATAAATACACCTGGACGTCCCCAGATGGAGAAACTCGGAACCAGATAGATCATGTATTAGTGGATAAACGCTGGCACAGTAGCATCATTGATATTAGATCAGTTAGAGGGACAGACTGCAATTCAGATCATCATCTGGTCAGGGTGAAAATCAGACAACGGCTATCGCTTATGAGAGGAACAAACGCTAAAGATGATTCTGTAAAATATGAATTAAAAAACTTGAAAAATGATGAAATGCGGCAAGAATACCAAATCAAAATTGCTAATAGATTTGAAGTACTGGAATCTTCAGAACAGGACATTGAGGAGGATAAGTTACAGACAGCAGAAATGCTAGTCACAGAGCCAAGTGCATTAGAGGTTGAAATGGCAATTGAAAAATTGAAGATGTATAAAGCATCAGGTTCAGATGAGATCCCAGCAGAACTGATAAAATCAGGGGGAGAAAAATTGATGGACAAGATATGCTGGTTGCTTAGTATGATTTGGGAAAAAGAAACTCTTCCAGATGAATGGAAGGAATCAATTATCGTACCAATTTACAAGAAAGGAGATAAAACTGATTGCAACAACTATAGGGGCATCTCATTACTTTCAACTTCGTACAAATATATTAGTAAGCAGACTTACTCCCTATATTGATGACATTCTAGGAGATCATCAATGTGCATTTAGAAGAAACAGGTCTACAACAGATCAGATTTTTAGTATAAGACAGATTTTAGAAAAGAAATGGGAATATAATGGTACTGTACATCAACTATATTTAGACTTCAAAAAAGCATATGATTCAATTAAAGAGGGAGAAGTTATATAGTATCCTGCTGGAGTTCGGAATTCCTAAAAAAGTTAGTTAGACTTATACGAATGTGTCTAAATGGCTGAACGAGTAGGGTGCGTGTAGGCAAACAGTTTTCAGACACTTTTGAAATCCAGAATGGGTTGAAGCAAGGAGATGCACTATCTCCTCTACTATTTAATTTTGTACTAGAGCATGCCATTAAATCTTTAGAGAATGAGGAAGGCTTACAACTGAATGGTATTAATAAACTGTTAGTTTATGCTGATGATGTAGTACTACTGGCCGATAGCGAGGAGATACTAAAGGCCAACACGCACACACTATTGAGTAACACTAAGAAATTAGGACTGGAAGTAAATATCAGTAAAACTAAATATATGGTCACACGTAGAAATACATTATATAATGGAAATGGACAGCTAATGACAAATGAGGGAAATTTTGAGGAAGTGGCTGAATTCAAATACCTAGGAACAATAATCACAAATAGGAATGAGATGCACAAAGAAATTAAACATAGGCTCAATTCTGGAAATGCATGCTATTATGCATTGCAGAGACTTTTGATGTCCCAACTCCTTTCAAAAAACGTTAAGCTGAAAATATATAAAACTATTATTCTACCAGTTATATTATATGGGTGCGAAACATGGACTCTTACTTTAAGGGAGGAAAGGAGATTACGAGTATTTGAGAATAAAGTTCTTAGGAAAATTTTTGGACCAAAGAGAGATGAACAGACAGGTGAATGGAGAAGACTACATAACAATGAACTACATGGTCTTTATAGGAAGCCAGATATAATAAGAACAGTTAAGTCCCGTAGACTGCGATGGGCAGGACATGTTGCGCGTATGGGGAATGAAAGACGTGCATGGAAACTTCTTGTAGGAGAGCCAGAAGGAAAGCGCCCAGTTGGTAGACCAAGAATGAGGTGGGAGAACAACATTAACTATGATTTGAGGGAAGTAGATTATACAGGAAATAATTGGAAAGCATTAGCTCAGGATAGGGATGTATGGAGAGCTTATGTCCGTGCGGCCATGAACCTACGGGTTCGATAGTGCCAGTGAGTAAGTAAGTAAGTAAGTAAGTAAGTAAGTGAGTGGAGAACATATTTTTAACGACTCACCTCATATAATTTCAAATTTCTTTGATACCGGCGGTTTCATACAATATCTTGTCCCACTTCAGTCATGACTTCCACTGATGAAATTCTCTGGTTGTTGATTTCTCTATGGACATCACCCCTTGTGCTGCCATCTTTGGTTGGGATTATAAACTTTGAAATTAAATTTTTATCCACCGGAATATCGAAGTTCATAGATCGATATTTATTCTTCTGAATGAATATCTTTTCCCATATTGTCAATTCCGATGGTTTATCCAATTGTTTCAAAAGTTTTGCCTCTTTTTCAATTTTATGATGTTCTAGCAAACTATATGCAGCGATTGCTGATTTTTCAATTTCACAATTATAATAATATAAACTAAAGACTCACCTCTCTGTACTGGAGACGCCGTCGTACAAAGTTTCCAGAGCTTGCTGTAATCCTGCACAACTTCACGTCCCTCCATTGCTGTGGATGGATATAATTTTTTCTCCTACTTCAATTGTGTTGTTGAGAAGAGATATAGCAATTAGTCCCAGAGCTTGGTGTTGCACCATCTCCCATCTCCCCTGAGCTAAGCCAAGCCACTCTCCTCAACAATGTCGATATTTCTCTAAATATGGCTTTATGATTTGAAACTGCTGCTCACATTTCTTAATAATTTCCTGTAAAATAAAATTTAAAACAATAAATTAAAAATTTTATATATGCACCAACATGAACTGAATACAAGAATTTATCAAAACAACTGAATTAAAATAAATATGAGGGTCACACAGCACAATTTCGTGGGATCCATATAGGTTTTAAACAAATAAATTTAATATTGTTTTCTTCTTCCAAGGAATATTCTATTAGGTAATTATTGAAATGTTTAGACTGCTAGCAATTGTTTTCAATGATGTTCTAAAATAAAGATCATTGAATATACATGTTATGCCATGCAATAAATATATACTTAGTTCAGTGATATCTGCAATTTTTATTTTCCCCCCTTGAATTATTATTGTGATATCTAGTGACCTCATTTATTTCTGGTTAGTAATTTGTCAATATTTCTTTTAGATTTTGAATATTTATAATTAAAACACATCTTTAAAAGACAAGAGTCAAATAACACCTGGAGCTTATAAATAAGTGACACATGTTTAATATAAAAAAAGCATAACTCATTAGATTATAAAATTAAATTAACAAAAAAATTATAATCCATGGAGGTATGTGTTTTGGATACATTTTTTTTGTTACACAATATGATTTAAACAAAATTTTTAGTTGAAGCTGCCTGGACTTACCCTTCTAGAGGGAAAATGCTATTTTGGTTTCGTTTGGAAACCTTCGAGATAATTAAATGTATTATATTAATAAGATATATATTATTTATCACTCTATTTATTAAATATTTTGGTACACTTTACTTTTCAAATATTTGTGCTAATATTTTGTTTATAGATTAGCACACAGATATGTCAGAACATTCATTAACACAGATAAAATTAAAATATTTTATATTAGCTTCAAAAATAAATATATATTAAATAAAGAAATTAACAGTTTTCACATATCCTTATTGAAAGATTCCTTAATAAAACTCTTAAGGAACTGTGGATCAATTTAATTACATTTAATTAGCCAACAAGGGTTATGTAAAAGTTGCAAATCAAATAACCCAAAGTAGTTTCTTAAGGCTCGTCACATTTGGCTCTTCCATGTGAGATGACAGTCTAAATAATCTTGCAAACAAACTATAATTGATACTTGTCCAATTATATTAGATATGTTTTGGTGCTATACTAATTCCAGTTGTATTGTAAATAGAACGGTCATCGATAGAAACATTGGTTCTTAGGCAATATTCTATTTTACGGGAAATAAGATTGAATACAAGTAAGATGGTAACATTAATTAGGAAACTTCCTCTATTTCTTATTTATTTATAACAAAAAAAATTATATATGGGCTAACTCCATCCAGACGTTTACACTTTTTCCATGATATCCTTTATTTACAATTTCATTGTGAGCAGAATATCTGATCCATGCTGACTCACTTGTAAAGTCTGCTGTTATTTTCATGACATCCTTAATGGCTAATGTAGGATATTTTTCACCAAACTGTTTGAAAACATTCAAAATAATTTGTTTCTCTCTGCTTTTCAAATGGTTTCCTTTCCACTGTTTTAAAGAAATTCTACAGAAAGTGGCCATTTCAAAACAATTGAAATTCCAACATAGTCTGCAGTGTGCATGTGTAAGAATAAAACAATGCTAAATTACACATTTGCCTCAAAAGACGAGGTAGTCTCGCCGGCCGGCAGTTAAATGCTCTTCTACTCATACTCGCTTAACTCTGCTGTTATATATTTTTGCAATATTTTATACATCCCTTGGCAGGGTATTCTTTTGTTAACATTTAATGAATAGTAGAGGAATGTGTTTTGGCCTTCACCCTTATTGTGATCTCAAGTACCGTTATCTTTTTGTTTGTTTTGAATGTCTGAATATAGACAATATAATTTACGGTAACTTAAATCCAATTTCTGGGGGAAGTGCATCGAGCATTTAAACCTGAAGCAAATGGGTTAATCTATTAAAATTGTAATTATAAATTAATGTAAATACCTCATAGTGTTAAGTCCACCGCTGTGGTCTCGAGGTAGCATGCTGCCTTGTCACGCAGCAGGCCCAGGTTCGATTCCCGGTCGGGACAGGCTCCTGGGTGAGGATTTTATCAGGGTTTTTCCTCACCTGTAAGACAAATGTCAGGAAGCTTAAGGCCCAACAGTTCCAGAAAATCATCCAGCCATCAACATCACCCTTATCATCATTTATCCTTCATCACGGTGTGGAAAGCAATGGGAACCTACCACACCTGTAATTCCCTAGTAAAGCTGCAAAGCATAGCATGAAAATGCTATGATTATAGTGAAAGACCTACCTTCAGGCAGAATTACTATGGATGGATATATTTTAAGATTCTCCCATATAACTTACATAGACATATGCTAGATAATATATGTTTTTTATTTACTTTGAGTGTTAGAGGGTGAAGGTAATACCATTATTTAACAAATAAAAATGGAGTCATACATCTGGACTGTTTACATTACAACTGGAACTTGACTCATAAGAGGGTATAGCACAGTTTATCAACATATTTATTCATTTAATCAAACTTACAGTGGGAAGTAAACACTATGAGGTATTTTTCAATTTATAAATGAGTTGGAGAAAATGTTCTTATATCTCACCTCATGAAGTTTCATGTTTTTCACAATACCAGTTTCAAAGGTAATTTTTACCTTCATTATCAGTCAAACTCCATCTGTTGAAATTTTCCCAATAACACATCTTCCAAACTGCTATCTCTGTGCTGATTTATGAAAAATCTAATCTTCAAGTTCATAAAATTGGCAGCAGATGGCAGTTCGGAAGCTGGCATTAATAGCAAAATTTTTTCAACAGTTGGAGTTTGGAAGGTAAAATGACCCTTGACATGGGTGTAAGGAACTTTATGAGGTGAGATACAAAAACATTTTCTCAAACTCATTCATAATTAAAAAAAAAAAATCATGTTTCCTTTAAAGAGAAGACTACGTAGCAGTGAGCTATGTGGTCATTATAGGAAGCCATATATAATAAGAACAGTTTAAGTCTCGTAGACTGCGATGGGCAGGACATATGGCACAAATAGGAAATGAAAGAGATGCATTGAAGCTTCTTGTAGGAAAACCATAGGGAAAATGCCCAGTTGATAGACAAAGAATGCAGGTGGGAGAATAACATTAACCATGATTTGAGGGAAGTAAAATATACAAGGGGTGATTGAAAACATTAGCTCAGGATAGGGATGTATGGAGAGTGTATGTCCATGCAGCCATGCAGCCATAACCTATGGGTTTGATAGTGCCAGCGAGTTAGTTTGTTTCCTTTAAAGCCAATTACCAACAAATTTATACGAGAATAGTTTAAGATTGCGTAGTTAGAATTAGATTAGACTAGGTACTCTCGTGACCTTCATTTTTTGTTAGCATATTTTGGCTATTCTGTTTTTAACAAATGCCTAAGAAACATCTTCCATTATCAATATGACATATTTTAAGTTATTTCTAACTCAACTTCTTATTATATTTTTAGGCATTTTTCAAATAAGAAGAAAAAGCACACATACAAACATACACAGGGTAACAGAGTGGAACCCTTGATACAGGTCCACTCCAGGGAGTAGGTGCCCCTGCCCTTTTGTGAGCTCCAGGTCCCACTCGCCCAGTGGGTAGTACCTGGGTAGGGCCCCGTCCACAGGTTACGTGGAGAAGAGAAGTCCCCAAAGCCGTAGTGAAGGCAACTTCTCTAGGAGACGAACACTCCGAAATTCCAGTTCCCTGCCCTCCAGGAAGAGGGGTTTGGCTAGAGGCTGGTAACCTCCACTAGTAAAAATAACTTACTCAAAACTTCAGCAGAAGAAAAGCCGGATTGATAAACCTTATGACGACCACAACAAGAAAAAAGTATAAAAAGAGTTTTGGAATACAATGACCAGTTAAAATAGCGACTTGGAATGGTCAGAGGCTTGGGAAGCAAAGAATTCGAACTAACAAAAGAAATGAAAATAAAAGTATAAATATATTAGCTGCCTCAGAAACAAAGAAAAAATTGAAAGGATCACAAATGATAAATGATATGATGATGTTTTAACAGTGGAGTAAGTCAGAAAGAAAGAGCGAAAGCAGGAGTTGACGATATTTGTGGATAAGAAATGGGGATCCAAAATAGACACGTATAATTGTATTAACGAAAGAATAATGACAATGCGATTTTAAGCATAATAGAGGACATATGACAATTATAGCAATATATGCACCGGAGGAAGGGAGAGATGAAGAAACAAAAACATTTTATACTACTCTACAAAAGGAAATAAATAAGATAAACAAGAACGACATAATAATATTATTAGGAGACTTTAATGCTAGAGTGGGGAATCAACCAGTGGCAAATGTAATTGGGATCCATGGAGAAAATGCCATAAATAAAAATGGACAAGAATTAAAACAATTCGCAATTTTTAATGATTTTAAAATAACAAATACATTTTATAAGAAAAAAGATATTCACAAATACACACGGTCAGTGTGAGGTTTTCGTTTACTGATAGATTATGTGTTAATCAATAAGAAAGCATCATCATTATTAACAGATACGAGAGTATTTAGAGGGAAGTGACATCTATTCAGATCACTATTTAGAATCTCAAAAATAAATATATTAGCGAGATGGAAGAAAACTAAAAATAAATATAGAAATAAAGAGACCACATTCAAAGTACATTTATTACAAGATAAAAGTATACAAAATCTGTATCAGAATAGGCTAAATGAACAATTAATATTAAAACCTACTTCCGAAGAGAATAAACCGAGAATGGGATAATATAAAAGAAAAGCATTGATAAAGCAGCATATGAGGCATTAGGAACAAAATATAAAATATATAACAAGAAGGGTTTAAGAATATGGAATGAAGAATTAGAAAGGATAATAAAAGATAAAAAAGAGGCTTATCACAAATATTTACAGAATAGAACACCAGAATTAAGAGCTGATTACAAACATAAAAGTGCAATAGCCAAAGAGAAATTAAAAAAGTACACAAAGTCAGTTGGGATAGATATATAAGCAGACTAGAATACGATATACATGGGCAGCAAAAAATAGCCTATAAAGTAATGAAACATCTAAATAAACAAGAAAAAGATACAATACAGATCAATGCAATTGAGGAGAAACAATGGGAAAAACATTATAAAAAACTGTGGGTATAATGAAAATAAAATAACTAAAGATAACATATATGAGTGTTGAGATAGGAATAGATATGATAACAATGGAAGAATTAGAAGAAGTACTGAAAACAACAAAGAACAGAAAGGCAGCTGGAATAGACGGAATTATAATATGGAATTAATAAAATATGGAGGATTTTTTTTTAAACTGAGATTATTACATTTTTTTAAATTTATGTTGGAAACAAGCAACAATACCACAAACCTGGACAACAGCAATAGTACAATCTATTTTTAAGAAAGGAGAACGTAACGACTGCAACAACTACAGAGGAATAAGCATTTTAACTGCAGGCTATAAAATATACTCAAGAATCTTAACATTTAGGTTAAAACAAATAGCAGAGGTAATGTTAACAGAAGAACAAAGTGGATTCAGACCAGGGCGTTCATGTATGGATAATATATTTACGATAAAAGAATTTATAACAAAAGAAGAGAATATAACAAGGAAACACACATAGCTTTTATTGATTTTGTCAAGGCATTTGATAAAGTAGACAGAGGAAAACTCTGGACAATTTTAAAAGAAAAAGGAATTCCGAAACACTTAATAGCAGCTATAAAGAGTTTGTACTGGAACACAAATTTTGTTATAAAAACTAGAAATGAAGTAAGTAAAAATAAAATTCATACTAATCAAGGAGTTAAACAAGGATGCAGTATCTCTCCAGTTTTATTTAACCTATACATCAATGATATAATAAAAAAATGGAACGAAGAAACAAATAAAGGAATAAAATTAGATAAAACACACTACTTGAAAACATTATTATATGCTGATGACCAGGTAATAATAGCAAATACAGAAGACGAACTTCAAAGGAATATTTTTAAACTACATAATATATGTGAACAATATAATCTCAAAATATCCATAGAAAAAACTAAGGTAATGGCATTCCAAGGGAAAAATCAAATCAGATCGAAAATAGTAATAGGAAACAAAATTATAGAACAGGTGAACCATCTCAATTATCTAGGATGTGACATTTCATTTAATTATGATAATGATATAAATAATAAAATAGCAAAATTCCAGGGAATATGTGGTACGATAAAACGATCACTAAATAACAAAACAACAAGAGAGACCCAATTGAAATTTTATAAAATGTTGGCAGTACCGGTACTGCTCTATGGTTCAGAAGCCTGGATACATAAAAAACAAGATCTAAGTAGGATAACGGCAGCAGAAATGAATTTTTTTAGATTTGTTAAAGGGTGCACTAAGGAAGACAGAATCAAGAAAACAGAAATAAGACAGGAACTTGAAATATTTGCAATAACTGATAAAATAGATACATATAGACAAAAATGGAAGCAACACATAGACAGGATGAATGAAGATAGATATCCAAAACAAATAATAAAATACAAACCTAAAGGCACCCGATATGTGGGCAGACCTAGAAAGAGATGGGCTGAAGTCGGAACGGGTCAACAGACCTAATCCATGAATGCAGATGATGATGACGATGATGATGACAAACATATATATATTCCTCAGATACTAACTGCTACAATAATGCTTTTTTTTTTGTAATTTGAATTAATATTCAAATAGAATTGCCATTTTTTTCCCTCATAATGGGAATATTCTCCTTGAATTAGTATTAGCTGTCAAGAAAATAAAAAAAAAATAGTATTGAATAATGAGGTAAGAAGTGGTAGTTACATGCAATTTCTTAATTAACCACCAGATGGTGCTGTTATGTAAGTCATGTAAAAACCAGAGCAGCAGAAACTAGTTCTACACTAGTGTTGCTTGTGAGAAACTTGCCGAGTTTGCTCCTTATTCTATAACCCGGCTTCTTTTATATCGTCATGTGTGTTTATATTATGTAATATAATTGTTTGTAATTTGTACAAGAAAATTCTCACACAATGTCAATATGAAAAGTGATTTTTACTGGTGTGAAAAAGGATGCATTTTTTCCACACCAACATCTACATGAATACAGTAATCAGAGAATTTAAAAGTAGAAGACATGGCCAATTTAATCTTTGGTGTTTATATCTTAAGACTCAGGACACATGGATTAAAGTCCCTCCAGGAGGAGAATTTTTCCATCCTAAAAATTAACCAACCATGACTGGGTTTGAACCCGCAACCCTCAGGATAGAGGCAAGGAACATAACCACTAGACCACTGCAGCCAATTAATTTGGAATTAATAGAAGAAAAATATTCAATGAAAATATCTGTTAAAAAGTCCAAAATAATGGCTTTTGTGTAGGGACCCTGTTCCTAGTTAAATATATATAGATAACAAAATTATAGAAAGAGTAAACCAATTTAATTATCTTGGCTTCAGCTTATTTTTATAAAATTCAATATCAACAGGATTACAAAACTGTGTGAATAATAAATAACGTAATGAAGTCTACTTTGGTTAAAAGTAGACCAATTGGAATTAGGGATATAGCGATGAAAGTAACATTTCAACTAATGAGATGAACAACAGGCTGTAATATTGCTTACTGTATTTTACAGATTATAAGATGCATTTTTTTCTTTGAAAAATTGCCTCCAAAATTCAGGTGCATCTTATACTCAAAATTAATATACAAATGTCCAGTGTTTGATTTAAAATTTCCACCAGTCTTAAAAATGTCCATATATTCGATGCCGCAGGAAACCTATCTCTATCTGGCAACACTGGATTCAACAGTCAGCAGCAGTGCACATGAGTTGCAGGGATTCACAAGCTTGCTAACACTGTCTCGCCATCACAAACCCAGAACACTGTCTAGTCTATGATGCATCATTGCAGTCCACGATGCCAGTGAACTTCAACAAATGGATGATAGATGAAACCCAACATGAATTCACGCCGAGGGGAGCTTTAACCCGTCAGCGTGGAGCAACGTGACATGTACGCAAGTTGAATTCTTCAGCAAATGCGGAACGACGTGACGTGTATGCTAGCTACGCGCACTGCTTTAAACTGTAATTATGACCTTTGTGTTTACATTAACTATTTACCGTTTATACAAATTTTATGTAGAGACTTCAAAGTTTATATTTAGTGCATATATTAACTGATTACGGCCCTCAGTAACAAGTTAAAATAATTTTATATTTGCATTTATTCTTGCGGCCTCTGACATTTTTCTTAAATTTATAACTTGATAAAGAATTTCTTATAAAACTAAATTCACCTTTTTTTTTGTAGATTAGCTTGTCTATCAAATTGAATCTATTTACAAATCTCTTCATTTTTAATAATAATGTCGCAAAATTCAGTATATATAAAGGCCCAACAAAGTTATTTCCGATTTACGCTATAGTACAGGACCACAACAGTAAATTTCAGATATATGTGTATTTCAAATGACGATATCCTTACATTATGGAAAGGTAGTTAGTCTACAATTCACTCAGTATC
Source organism: Diploptera punctata (assembly GCA_030220185.1). Lineage (NCBI taxonomy): Eukaryota > Metazoa > Arthropoda > Insecta > Blattodea > Blaberidae > Diploptera > Diploptera punctata. The sequence goes on from JASPKZ010010121.1 coordinate 64,681, forward strand.
TAAAAGGTAAAGTGGTCCACTACAGACCTTAGAAGGTTCTTGGGATATTAGGAGGTTAAGGCTCCCACTTTTTCTAGACTATCCGTACTTGATGTAAGCCGAGTACTTATCTCTGTCTGACGGCCCATAACAAGCATCTGCTACTCATTTCAGTTAGAGGCTGAGTCAACCCCGGGGTCACAGTGCTGCCTGAAGGTTTGGTTCAGTTTAAAAATCCTGATCCACCGGGACTCAAACCCTCGATCTTCCAGCTTGTAGCATGTTGATCTTTTAAGTCCACACCTCCGGTGAAACTATTATAGTCATATTTCATCAACTGGTTTCAGTTTGGAAACCAGAAGAAAGACATTGAAATTTAGGGTTGATGAAGGTCTTTTAGCACAACAGGTCTCATGTGTAGAAAGACAATTTTTTGAAGGCACACGACCTAAAATAATGTTTCCAAAGTGTTAGAAAGACACATTTGGAGAAGGCTGCCCCCCCCTACAAGAAAGAAGGTCAGCGCATAGAAGCAATGTGTTTGTAATAAACATGAACAAAGTAAACACAAGGGAAAAAAATTCACTTATTGCTGCCCGAGTGTCAAACAGCTGGTTTACATTTTGAAGATTTATCACACCAATTTTTGAAGTTCATTCTGTTTTTTTTTTAAGACCCTTCTCTTTGTGTAAATATTTCGTTTTGTTGTTAGGTAAAGCCGGTTCTCTGAATTCTTCAAAGAATCCCTAGTGCAATTCACTGTGTCACTTATGTGAGAAATTTACAAAAAGGACCTATTTCAACTGTGGCACAACAACCATAAATAAGTCTGCAAAAAATGCAGAGATGTTACGTGAGAACCGTAACAAATTTTTTTATTAATTAAATATTATATTAAGGGTTCACCATAAACTAATTGCAAAAATATTTAAATTACTCAAGATATATCAATTTAAATGCGTTATTGGAATACTGGCACTGAACGGCTGAGTTTAAATACCGGTGAATCTTCCTCCCGCATCAGAGTATTCCCGGCCATTTAAATCCATCCGCTCTGAAGGGTTAAAACGACATACAATCAAACAAGTGTGTCAGTAGATAAAAAAGAGGCCTGGAGTGAGAGAGAAGACATTATTGTTAAATCTTTCAAGAAGTGTGGCGTAAGTAACGCTCATGATAGCAGTGAAGACCATCTTATATATGAAGAGGACAACAATGACGACAATGAGGAAGAAGAAAATTCAGATGACAATTTTCATGGATTTTAAAGATCAGAACGGTTTTATAAACTAAGATTTTTTTTAGCCGGCTTTGCAATCTAATAATAAAAATGGTAAAAACATTATTTTTTAAAAAAATTGCTTAAAAATTTAAGGCGTGTCTTATAATCTGTAAAACATGGTAACATTTCAGGAATTCCAAGAATGGAAATCACCAATAAAAAACTAACTTAATATAGAACACAGCAGTTTATATAAAAATGCAGAGTAAAAGTGGGCTACTGATGGTATACCAATAAACATAGTTTTGATTGAAAACCTACCTTTGCTGTGGTTTGTATTGATTGAAATTGTGAAGTAATTTGCTGCACATTAACAGATATTTTTGTTTTCCCCACTTATTTGCACTAAGTCAGAAGAATCATCGCTCATTTTATCAAAGTCTGCTTCCACTTGTCTCAAACTCAGTAGTAAACCCTGTAATATAAAGACAATATTTTAATAAATTGAACAAGTCCAGCCTATGGTTACATTACATTATATCTATAAGAAGAAAAGCATAGAAATGAAACAGACCAATATAATTAAGATAAGAATCAAATGAATCATGAATTCTTCTTACTCATACATCTATGTTTTTTTTAAACCAGCACCGCATTAACAGAGAACAATCTTCCCCATCGTCAGCTGTTTTCACGACTGTCAATTTTTTCTTTTGTCGGTAATTATCGAAAGTGCCATCTGGTGTACTTTTGAAGGAATAATTTTCTAAACTGCCATCTGGTGTATTTTTTAAGAACTTTGTAATCAAGCTTGGTTTGTCCGGAATCTCGAAGTTCATGGTTATAGTATGGTTTTTTGAATATATATCTTTTCCCAAACTGTTAAATCCAAAGATTTAGATAGATATTGTTTATTTTTTATCATTTCACTCACCTCATACTTCATAATTTATAGCAGACCCAGGGTTTCTTCACGTAATTCGTGACATTGTCAATGCTGCGTCATGTTCACAACACAATGTCACGAATTACGTGAAGAAACCCTGGGTCTGCTATAAATTATGAAGTATGAGGTGAGTGAAATGATAAAAAATAAACAATATTAAAGAACCTCATAGTGTTATTTCCTATCTACATAACTCAATAAATTTAGATAGATGTTTCAAAAGTTTTGCTTCCTTTTTAATTCTATGATTCTCTAATAAACTAAATGCTGCTATAGCTGATTTTTCAATTTTTCCATTTTTTATGTTTCTAAAGTGTTCTTTTTTACGAGTTTCCAAGTTCCTTTTTGTTTTTCATATATATATATCCTACTGCAATCTTTGCAATCAATTTGATAAATTCCAGATTTTTTGTTGTCTGGGGTCTTAAGTTTATTATTAGTTAACAGAACATAACCCAGGCTGAATTTGTTAATTGGAGCCAATGTTATATTAAATTTTCTGAAATTTTTTTGAAATTTATTATGAACTTCAGGATGGTAAGTAAATTTCTTGAATTTTTTATCTTTCTTGGAATCATGTTATAGGGTGGTGTATTCTTGCAACCTTTTCTGTTGTATAAATTTCTTAAATTCATTCTTTATTATGTCTTCATAAAAACCATTTATTTTAGCAATATGATTATATTATCAAAATATTCTACATTAAGTGGAATATTTATTAATCTGTGTAATAGACTATTGAAAATTGCATGTTTATGTGAAACATGATTAAAACCTGAATGCTTAATCTTCACGATGAGTCAGAAAAATTCACTATTGAAATTGAACAAGATCCCATTTTTATACTTAATAAGTAATGAACAACTGCAAAGAATTGAATTTAATATTTATAGAAAGGACACTCATACGGACAACTACATAAAATCTTCAGGTTTTAATCATGTTTCACATAAACATGCAATTTTCAATAGTCTATTACACAGATTGATAAATATTCCACTTAATGTAGAATATTTTGATAATGAATATAATCATGTTGTACATATTGTTAAAATAAATGGTTTTCATGAAGACATAATAAAGAATAAATTTAAGAAATTTAAACAACAGAAAAGGTTACAGGAGTACACCACCCTACATCATGAGTCCAAGAAAGATGAAAAATTCAAGAAATTTACTTACCATCCTGAAATTCATAATAAATTTAAAAAAAAATTCAGAAAATTTAATATAATATTGGCTCCAATTAACAAATTCAGCCTGGGTAATCTTCTGTTAACTAATAATAAAGTTAACACTCCAGACAACAAAAAATCTGGAATTTATCAAATTGATTGCAATATATATATGAAAAACAAAAAGGAACTTGGAAACTCGTGCAAAAGAACACTTTAGAAACATAAAAAATGGAGAAATTGAAAAATCAGCTATAGCAGCACATAGTTTATTAGAGATTCATAGAATTGAAAAAGAAGCAAAACTTTTGAAACATCTATCTAAACCATTGGATTTAACAGTTTGGGAAATGATATATATTTATAAAAATCATACTAGAACCATGAACTTTGAGATTCCAGACGAACCAAGCTTGATTATAAAGTTCTTCAAAAATACACCAGATGCCAGTTTAGAAAATTACTCCTACAAAAGTACACCAGACGGCAGTTTTGATAATTACTGACAAAAGAAAAAATTGACAGTGATGAAAACAGCTGACGATGGGGAAGATTGTTCTCTGATAATGCGATGCTGTGATTAAAAAAACATAGAAGTATGAGGTAAGAAGAATTCACAATTCATTTGATTCTTATTAAAAAACCTCATAATGTTAAAATTCCCAAATTTATTATATTAAAACAATTAACATAGTTTATGCATTTACATATGACAAACATTTTGTAATGAAATTCCTACATATAATAATATAGGCCTACAAAACAAGAAGAAACAGAATCTAAAATTTAAAAAATCAAGAACTCATTACTAGTACATGCTGTTACACCTCTTGGTCCTTAATCAAATTGTGCCATTTTGCTAAATTCTTGATTTTTTTTTGTTATTACTGTGCTGCACCATGTAATTTTCAGTTTTCCTCTTTTCCTGGGCAATCCTTGTGGATTCCATTCTAGAACTCTCTTTCGTACACTGTCTAGTTCTCTTCTGAGAATGTGTTCAAACCATTTCCAATTCTTCTTCTTCCTTCCAAGTATTAGGCCAAGGCCTGTTACGACCCTATAGAAAATTTTCCCTCCAGCGTTTCATTTCTGATTATGATATTGAATCTATTTCCAAATTTAATTTTGTGATGTTATCTTCATAATTCATTGTTTAATATGGTTTTTTTTAACCACCAGATTCTCGAAATATATCTCAGACATATATATATATATATATAATATATATATATACAGGGCAAGTCAAAATGTTGTGCAGGTTTTCAGAAATTTATTATGTGAAATGTAATGAACATATAATATTGTGAGACATATTGTATGAAAGGTAAACTCTCAAAGTTTTTTTTAAATATTCACAGATGTTCTATGTGAGCGCCTTTTGTTACACGACAGATGTCAAGCCGATATTCAATCTCCTGCCAAACTTTCTGTAGCAGTCCGCGGTCGATATCAGCAATGGCTGCTGTGATGCGGGCACGCAGTTCATTCAGTGTTGTTGGAAGTGGTGGTACGTAAACATGATCCTTTACAAGACCCCACATGAAGAAATCACACGGGGTTAGATCGGGTGAACGAGGTGGCCAATGAATGAGTTGTTGATCACCCTGAGATGCACGGCCTATCCAGCGTTGTGGTAAAGCCGTATTCAAATGGTCTCGAACACTGCCATGGTAATGTGGAGGGCACCATCCAACTGCAGAATGAAATCTGGACTATCCGCTTCAAGCTGCGGAAGGAGCCATTGTTGTAGCATATCAAGGAAAACATGTCCGTTCACAGTACGTTCATGAAAGAAAAAGGACCCATAAAACCTTTGCATGGGAAATGGCACAAAAGACATTCACTTTCGGAGAATCGCGTTGATGTTCCAGAGTTGCATGGGGGTTACCAGTTCCCCAAATCCTTACATTGTGTCTATTCACTTTTCCTGAAAGGTGGAAAGTCGCTTCATCACTGTAAACTACCCTCTCATAGAACTCATTCTCTTCCATTAATGCGAGAAAATCAACACAGAAGGACGCTCGCAAAGCATAATCGGCGGGTTTTAAGGCTTGAACCAGTTGCAAGTGGTAGGGTTTCATCTGTAAACGTTTCCGGAGAATCCGCCATACAGTTTTTTGTGGTAGTTGAAGTTCTGTCGCTCCCCGGTAGGTGGATTTCTGTGGACTCCGCACGAAGCATGTGCGAACGCGTTCGACTGTCTCTTCACTCGTCGACGGACGGCCAGTCGATTTTCGTTTACAGATGCAGCCTGAATCCCTAAATTGTGTGTACCACTTACGAATGGATCTCCCATCCGGCGGGTCTTTATCGTATCTGGTACGGAAATGTCGTTGAACACTAGTCACAGAGTTGTTTACATGGTAATCAAGCACACAGAAAGACTTCTGATCCCCAGTCAACACCATTTTCCTTTACTGCTCTGCTGTTGACATCTTGCGGGTGAACGCGGAACTTTAGAAGTGGACAACTAAACTTTGAGAGTTTACCTTTCATACAATATGTCTCACGATATTATATGTTCATTACATTTCACATAATAAATTTCTGAAAACCTGCACAACATTTTGACTTGCCCTGTATACTTGTAATTTTGTAATATGATCCTTTCCAAGTTTAACACACATAAAGCAATACACTTTTCACATTGCTATTGAATAGCTTAAATTAAACGTAGAAAAATTAACAATAAAACATATAGAACATAAGAAGAAATGGATTAAATTGGTTTGGCCACCTGAAAAGAATGGTTAAGGAAAGGCTACCAGAGAATGTTAAATCTTGAGGTACAAGGAAAATGATCATGATGAAGATCATGAGAAAAATTGATTAATCACCAAGTAAAGAAAAACTTGCAAGAAAGGAAATACAAATGGGAAGAATTGAGAGGAAAAAAAGCTTGGGAGGATAGAAATGAATGGTGACATATTTGGAATTATTGACCTTCTGAAAGGAAGATACAATAAGAGGAGGGTGAATGATCAATCACTAAAATAAATTGTGTGGTGAGACCACATTCATATGGTTGCACTATAGCACAATGCACCATTGTATAGGACAAATATAATTATTACTGTAGTTATCTTTTTATTATTGATTTAACATTTCTCACTGAAAGATAAATTATATTTGAAGAATTCCCAATAAATGTCTTCTTAACTAAGAAGCCGCCATTTGCAAAGATAGAAGCAATGGTTTCAAAAGCATTTGGCAAGAGGGAATTACAACGTATATAAGAGAAAAATGTGCATCTAGATCGTAACTCGCCTCGGTAGCTCAGTTGGTAGAGCATTTGGCCCGGCAAGCCAAAGGTCCCGGGTTCGAGTGTTGGTCTAGGCGAGAATTTTTGTCTTCAAATATAATTATTACTGTAGTTATTTACAAGTATGATTCAGTGTGATGCAAATTTCAGGACAAAGTACTTCAAAGGTCATTATGAACTGCACATGCAGCTGGAATAATACTTTTTAAAATTAATTATAACATAAAAATCACTTACATTGCTGTCAATGAAAATAAGAAAAGAAAAAAAAATACACGTAATTTAATAACACACAACATTTATTTTTGAAAGAATTAAATAAAAATAATAGCAAAGAATAAAGATAGCACAGTAATATTATCTCACTAACAGAGATGTGATGATGTTCAGTTTTGTGATATAAAGAAAAATGCATATAATTAAACTTTGCTAAATGGGAAAAAATAGATGCACAAGCAGTAGAAATCAAATAAAAAAATGCAAAGAAGCAGACTTAATGACAGGAGATGACTGTCTAGTCAAACATTTATACACAATCAGCACAAACAAATGTTTGTTTGAAATAAGTAAATTATTATACACAGCCAAGATAGTACAATTAAAAGTAAAGAGAAATGTTAATCATATTTGAAGAGAAAAATTATATGCTCAGACCGGGACTTGAACCCGGGACCCTTGGTTTTCTAGTCCAAGTGCTCTACCATTTGAGCTACCTGAGCAAGTACCGATCTAAACACAAATTTTTCTCTATATACGTTGTAATTCCCGCCCACCAAATGCTTTGAAGCCTTTGCTTCTATCTTTGCAAATGGCGGCTCCTATATTAAGAAGACATATTTGGGAATTATACATTACATTATAAATGCCAGTACGGCTTTTTTTAGATGTTCTTATTTTTAATTTTTGCAAAGATAGAAGCAAAGGCTTCAAAGCATTTGGTGGGCGGGAATTACAACGTATATAGAGAAAAATTTAGATCGGTACTTGCTCAGGTAGCTCAAATGGTAGAGCACTTGGACTAGAAAACCAAGGGTCCTGGGTTCAAGTCCCGGTCTGAGCGTATAATTTTTCTCTTCAAATATGATTTATCCATCATTGAGATGTATGAAAATAATAATAAGAACATCTAGAAAAGTTAATACGTGAACACGTAGAACTGAAGGTCTGGGGTTAGATTCCCAGTTCATGCATTAATTTTTCTCTTTACTATTAATGTTTGTTTGTTTACTAATGCTGAGCACTTGGCAATGAGAGCTCTCTGATACTCTTGTAGAATACACAAGGGATAGAGTGGGGAAGGGATAATTCCAATTCTGTGCAAATGCTTTGTCAGACAATCATGACCTGTGGTCAATCTAAAAGATACATCAGCACTTTTCCTTCGGTTTTAAATAACTGGTTGTTGAGTCACTCTTATTTTTATTTCCTGAAACTTCATTAATAATTGGACAATATAATTTTAAATTCTGAAGTGATTAATCTGTTAGCTGTTAGGAATGGCAAGTCTGATGAAGCACAATACTACATCCTTTCAACAGTGTCATACAAATAAACCAAAGTGTACTAAAACCCACTGAAAAACTATCTTATTAAGTTTTTTTTTAAATGACATAGCATTTGCAACAATCTATTGTTTTATTACACATAGTTGACATACTGTCAGTGACAGCTCCTATTGACTTACAAATAAATGTGAACTTTGCAATGTGATGGATAGTGAACATTCCACCACACTAACTTTGTGACAAGTCTGTACTGGAAAGTCAGAGATACCATCAAACTCTGCCATTGGATAAATAAATCTTCTTTTTCTTCATCCATATAAGTCTTAGGCCTAGATCTCATAGATGAATTTTGTATCCTTGGACAGCCCAGAGATCTCTTCCCTGTTGGACAATAATGAAGCATTCGTTGCAATGATTCATCCAGTTGTTCTAGTATTCTTTTATGTACTTAATGACTGTAGTTCCTTCAAGACATCATCATTGCATTTGTAATCCCACTTGGTGTACCCTGCTGTATATCTCATTTCACTACAAGTTATCCTCCTTTTCTCTCCTTTCCTCAAAGTCCATAGCAAAGTGCAGGTCTTGGATAAATAAATAGGCTCCTAAATTAGCCTTGTTAAGTTTTGTTCATGAGTGCTATTAGCTCTCTTGCATCCCATTACATACTGGCATTATTACCATCTAGCTTCCTACATATGAGGAGGTGGTCAACATTCATACATGTTCTGCATTTGTCCATTCATCTGATTTATAAATTTTAATTTTGTATAGATGGGAAGGTAAACAATCATGTCCTGAAAAATCATCGGAGAACATATTGTTTAAATAACTCACCTCATAGGATTCATGCTTCCATGATATCGCGATTTCAAACATAATCATGTTCATCGTCAGCCATAACTCCGACTGTTGAAATTCGGCCGTCAACTATTCTATTGTCGCCATCTTCAGTGCTGCTATCTATGGTTGAATTTATGAACTTTGAATTCAACCATAGATAGCAGCACTGAAGATGGCGACAATAGAATAGTTGACGGCCGAAGAATTTCAACAGTCGGAGTTATGGCTGACGATGAACATGATTATGTTTGAAATCGCGATATCATGGAAGCATGAATCCTATGAGGTGAGTTATTTAAACAATATGTTCTCCGATGATTTTTAATGATTATACCTCATAATGTTTACTTCCCAACATTAATTAAATATAATCATGTCCTGTTTTAATCAGATGTAAATGTACTTAGATATCTCGTGCCGTAGCAAAGTGGTTAAGGCAAAGGCCTTGACCCAGAGCTACGGAACTTGCACTGGTTCGAGTCTCCATGGGGAAAGAAATTTTATCATGGAATTTCAGCCAGTATGGGACAGTGCCCATCCAGCATCATGAGTAACAATAAGCAGCTGTAACCCGACATGTGGCAGATAATTGTCTACTTCTATGATTAACACATGTAGCAGCCAGCTGGTAGGCCAAGGTCTGTGCATCATGGAGTTTTAATTATACTAAGGATTAAGTTATGTAGGTAGGAAATAACACTATGAGGTTTATTTTAATTTTGTTTAGTTGCTTCTTATACTTCTTAAGAAGTATGAGGTGAGTCAAGAAACAACTTAACAAAATTATACTAAGGATTGTATGAATAAAAGTTGAATCAGGATGCAGTCTTCTCTCTTTAGCAAAGTTTTTAAAATATAACCACTGTAATACTAAATAAAAACTGATAAACAGAATGTAATAAAGTTGTAATTAGTCAGAAATACATTTTATTAGTATTTGTTTTGGGATATATTTTGGAATATCTTGTTCCCGACATTAACATACCCAGATTGATCATTGAGGGATTTCACCTCTCTCTCTCTCGTGGTAGTTTTATATACTTATTTACTGAAGTATTCTCAGATAAGATGTCAAAATTCATAATAGTAATTTCATTTTTATAAAAAATGAACATTTTCCACAAATTGTCAGTTTTTAGGGTTAATCATTTGCTTATTCATCAATCTTGTGTCCTCCAATCCACCAATGACCTGCTAATGCTGTTTTTTATATTTGATGTTCCTAAAGTGTTGTTTCATTCTGATTTTGAAATTTAATTTTGTTCATTTGATGTAACATTTTGTACAATTAATTCTGTAGATACCAAATTTCTTACCAAGGAAGATCTTATATCCTTTATGTTGGCTATTTTTTTAATATTAAATTTACTTTTGACGGGCAGATTGATGTTAAAATTCTTAAATACTTTTTTAAACTTTTTATTGAATTTGGATGAAAATTGTTGATGTTTGCTATTTTCCAATGACTGAGTGTTGATTTAAGTAATTAATCCTCTTGCTTCCCAATTTAAGATTTGCTACATCCTATTTCCTTGTGTTAAGTCATTTGCACAGAGTTTATCCATTAGTGAGTTGGTGCTACAGATGGTACACTTGTAACTTTATAGATGTTTATTCAAACAGTCATGGACAGTGTAGAATCTGTAGAGAGCTGTTGCTTTTCTTGGTAGATGTTTTCATGGTTTCTGTTTTCATATTGCTTCTTAGATAATGCACCTAGAATGAGCTTTCATCTTAAACATTAATGAATTGGAAATGAATATTTCACCTAATAATTTGTTTATTCTTGAGAACATATTTCAGAAGGATTCCCTTTTATCTTCTTTGCTATCTCCTGTCTATTGTAGTATGTTGTGATGTTTTTTAAATTAAGGCAGTGCCAGCCAGGAAATCAGCTGCTCATTTCCTTTAACACTCATGTGTAATGGAATCTCTGCAATGTAAATGTTTTTTCTTGTACTTTTGAAGACTTGTAGATGGATGTTATTTCAAATGTAAAGTTGTTTATGGCTTCTATTGCATATTTTGATTTTATTAATAACTTTTTTTTGCAGCTTTATGAAATTGTGTAATATGTGCTTGACTGCTGTTGCTATAGTTCTGTGGGTGATGGACCAAGTGTTACATTAATGTGATACTATATTCCAGTGACCTGCTTCTTCCTCTGGCTGGATCAAAGTGTTTAAGTATATTTCTAACAAATTACAATTTTACTCATGCTTAAAGTGAGTACAATATCAGTAACTTAGCATACTCTTCTTCTTCTGCTTCGGCTTTCCCCCACTTATAGGTTTGCCGTCTTCAGTTTCCATTTATCTCTATCATTCCAATCTCCCTCTTCCAAATTCCTATCCTCCATTATTGTTCTGACGTAGGTTTTCCATTTCCATCTTGGTCTGCCACTTTATTCCTCTCAGGGGGTGACCATTGGTCTATATTTTTTGGCCATCTTCAAAAAGGTTTCCATTCTTTGTACATGGTCATATAATTTTAAGCATTTGATTTTCAATCCTCTTAACAAAAGATGTTCATTTCTCTCCAAAGGAATTCATTTCTTATTTTAATCCCTAGTCTTGTTTTTTGGAGGCGTCTTCTAAAATAATCAAATTCAACTGTTCTAATTTTTATTCTTTTGTAATTCCATCAAACAGACCAAGTTTCGCTTCCATATGACAAAATACTCTGTATTATGCTCTTATACATTTTCATGTTAGTTTCTGTTGTACTATTTTTGTTCCAAATTACTCCATGTAATGTCTTAGTCCAATTTTTTATGTCCATTGCAATTTTAGTCTGTACATCTCTCTCACAGGTACCTAAACTTGTAATTATTTCCCAAAGAGTTTAAAAAATTCACATTTTTTTTATTTTCTTCCCATCCCTGTTTTTTGCAGTATGAAGTCATCCACATCCTTTCCCAAACACATATATTCTGTTTTTCTGTAAATTTATATTCAGTCCCCATTTTTTTATCCATCCATCCATCGTGACTTCTGCCCGAAGGCAGGTCTTTCACTGCAATCAATAGCATTTTCATGCTATGCTTGCAGCTTTACTAGGGAATTGTAGGTGTGGTAGCTTCGTTTGGCTTTCCACACCGGTTTGGGGGAAGATGATGATGGCCATATGATTTCGGGGACCGTTTTTGTCCCTTAAAGTTTCCCTGACATTTGGTCTTACAGGTGAGGAAAAACCCCGATAAAAACCTCATCCAGAAAAACTGCCCCAACCGGGGATTTAACCCGGGCCCGCTACATTGACAAGGCAGCACACTACCTCAACGACCACAGCGGTGGACCCATTTTTTTATATTCTTCCATTAATTTATTTGATCATATATTTCATATCATCTTCATCCCCTGCAAAAATTATTTGATCATCTGCAAACAACAATGAATGCAGTACTTTGCCTCCTATAGGAATACCCATTTTGTATACCCGTAGTTAAGAGCCTGGTCTAAAAAAGGTTAAAAGGAATTGGTGACAAACTGCATCCCTGCTTAAGGCCTTTATTCAATGTGAATTCCTCTGTTAAATTATGCTGTATTTTTACTTTAGCTTTTGGATTATTATAGATCCTCGTAACACATATTAATCCATTTATCACAGATTATCATATTTCTCATTGCCATCACAACACCCAATTGTCGAGGTACACTATCATATGCCATCTCTAAATCAATAAAGGTCATATATAGTTATATTTAATTAATGTTGGGAAGTAAACATTATGAGGTATAATCATTAAAAATCATCGGAGAACATATTGTTTAAATAACTCACCTCAGAGGATTCATCTTTTTTTCCCCTATGATATCGCGATTTCAAACATAATCATGTTCATCGTCAGCCATAACTCCGACTGTTGAAATTCTTCGGCCGTCAAATGCATAGGAAATTTCAAAAAATTTTTGACAAATACAACATTTTTTTGGCACCAATAAATAAATTTAGTCTGGGTAATCTTCTAAGTACCAATAAAAAAGTCAAAGTTCCAGACAGTAAGAAATCTGGAATTTATCAAATAAATTGTGAAGATTGCAATAAAGTTTATATAGGAAAAACAAAAAGGAATTTGGAAATTCGGACAAAAGAACATTTCAGAAATATTAAAAATTGTGAAATTGAAAAATCTGCAATTGCTGCACATAGTTTATTAGAACATCATAAAATTGGAAGAGAAGCTAAACTTTTAAAAACAAGTAGAGAAACCTTTGGAATTGACAGTTTGGGAAAATATACATTCAGAAAAAACAAAAATAGATCAATGAATTTTGATATCCCTAACGAAATTACATTGATTTCGAAGTTCATAAATTCAACCATAGATAGCAGCACTGAAGATGGCGACAATAGAATAGTTGACGGCCGAAGAATTTCAACAGTCGGAGTTATGGCTGACGATGAACATGATTATGTTTGAAATCGCGATATCATGGAAGCATGAATCCTATGAGGTGAGTTATTTAAACAATATGTTCTCCGATGATTTTTAATCATATATAGTTCTTTATTTTTTTGCTAGGATTTTCTCTTGTAATTGTCTAATATAGAAAATATTATCAATACATGATCTTCCACTCTGGAATCCACATTGTTCTTCTCTTAAGTTATCTTTTATCTCCTTAAGTTTAAAATTTATAATTTTACTAAAAATCCTAGCTGTTGAAGGTATAACGCTTATACCTCTGTAATTGGAACACAGTTTTTTATCACCTTTTTTAAAAATAGGAGTAATGTACGATAAATTCTAGTCTTCTGGGATATCATCTCCAATTTCAATTTTATTAAAAAGTTTTGTTAAAAATATTACTAAAATATCTCCTCCATGTTTTAGGAGTTCCGTCTGAATATTTCCTGGTCCTGGTGCTCTCCCATTTTTTGCCTCTTTCAAAGCTCTTTTTTACTTCATCTTCTGTTATCTCTGGAGTGTCAGATTTATATTCTACATCCGTATCTTGAAGTTGAAACTCATTTCTATTTTCTTGAAGTAAACCTTTATAATGTTGCATCCATTCTGATGGTCGTATCAACTGAATATTTATCTTCTTTCTTTCTGATTTCCTGATATTTTGCAATGTTTTTCCAAGCTTCTTTGGATCTAGCATATCCAATCGAATGATCTATATTCGAGCATATATTATCCGAGTACTCATTTCTCACTTCCGCCTTTGTTTTATGTTTTAAAGTGATATATTCATTTCGAGATGTTGTTGAGTGATCTGATAACCATTTCATCCGTGCTTTCTTTTTTTCTTCTACTAATTTTTTTAATATCTTGATTAAACCATTCAATGCTTTGCATATTCAATCTCACAAAATAACAGCAAGCTGAAAAGAATTCTTAACTGAGCCAGGATAATTGCTCAGTCAAACTTGGTTCACCAAATGTGTCATTTTTGTGAACATGTTCTTTTTACTCCATTTTCACTGAACAAGATGATAATTTGGAAAAGCACAATATTTACATTCAACCCCAGGGCTTGGATTTATCATAATTCCTTCCAAAGTGAATGCCAGCATTATTATAATGAATGGGAGACCTTCATCAAACATCCACATCACAAAATTAAAATACAGAAAAAAGCAATATGCAATTAAATTACAAGTGGAGTTTACTGAAGCAGAGACATCATATCAGATTAACATACAAAAGAATGAAATCTTTAACGACTTGGTGAAACTGCTCTCTACACAAATACAAAATATAAATAAACAAAATGTAGCATACATATATTTCCACTTGCCACAATATATTTTTTTTGTTAGCCAACATGATATGGATTTTAATATCTATCTAAACTGAAACAAAAAGGAAAACCTCAACTCATGTCCAACACAGGGTTGAGTCAAGGGATTGAGATGTGAAGAAGCCCTGTTACATTGGAGGTCACTGAATAACAAGGATGCCTGATGTACCATCACAGGGGCAGATGAAATAAAATAAAATAAAATAAAATAAATTAGATGAGTGTGGAGAAATGGTGGAAAGAAAATTGTGGCAGGGAAATATGGGATAAACAGCAAGAAAACCTGCACAAATTCTGTTTTGTCTATCACAAGGAGTGACCAAGATGAGAACTCAAGATCTCAGTGATGAGAGGCATAAACTGAAATACTGAGACCTTAGTAGGAGAATAATCAAAATTTCTCCCATATTTAGATTTTTTTTAATTTCAAAAGAGGAAAACTGTTTAGCTTATTGCTGGACTTGGGGGGGAAAAAAAAAGTATGAATTTTCAGATATAAACAGCTTTTTATGCCAAAAGTACTGCTATTGGAAATAATTGTATCTAATTAACTAACTGGCATTATTGAACCCATGGGTTTATGGCTGCATGGACAAAACCTCTCCATACAAACCTATCCCGAGCTAGTGTTTTCCAATCATCTCCTATGTAATCTACTTCCATCAAATCATGGTTAATGTTATTTACCCACTTCATTCGTGGCATTTTCCTTCTGGTTTGTGCCACATGTCCTGCCCATCGCAGTTTCCAACATTACTAATATTTTTGCACTTTCATGTAGACTATCTTCCACATCCCCCAGTGCTAACAGTAAGAGAACATCAGATGCCTCATAAAACTACTTATTACCTGTAACCACAATAACAAAATATGTTCCAATAAAAGAAAACTATTTATTTAATTCAAGTACCAAAACACAATTACTTAGGATATTAAAAAAAAGGCATTGTCATTATTATCAAAATAAGAGTGTAACAATTTTCTTCAACAGAAATTTTCTGCCTGAACCGGGAATTGAACTCAAGACCTCTGTTTTTTTATGTACCAGTACACTGACCATTGTTCTTATCCAGGTCTCCCTGTTCAAACAGAAATTTTTCTCTCTCTTATATAACCCTGTTTTCCGATAGTGTGAATTTTCATTCACAATGCAATTGGGTTGTTTCTAATTCAAGAAGACTTTATGATGGTGGCAATGACAAAATATCTCGTCACAGTGTTGCGGCACTTTAATTTCTAAGGCTCGGACGTTTAATCTCCTTAGTTCAGCTATTACTTCACTGTCTCTCAATTACAATATTTCTATCAATTTTTATCCAAATCGGAAGCAATAAAAATCATTCAATAGGATAATAATTTTAATATAATGCAGCGAATTTTAGTGTGTAAAGAATAAATGTTTTGTTAGCAATAATGTAATGAAATAGTATCCATTCTTTCTACAAAATCTCAGTTTTATATGTTTTCTGTAGACTTCATAAATAATGTGTGTGCTATATTCCACTCTTCCAGACAATTTTGATTACTAATGATTCACAAAAGAATTGTAAGTAACCTTGACCATGTGGCATCTTTCAATCTTGTTTTGAAGTAGTCAGGCAGCTTAGTTTGCCAGATTTTACAAGGGAGTGTTTTTAGAGGGTTGAAAGACATTTTGATGGTTATGTTAAATATAGTGTGTGTAAACTAAGCAATGTTTTGTAAGCAATTTCTGTAAAATTTAAAAAACTGAGTAAGCTAAAATATTTTAGCAACAGTAAAATAGGACAAAGTATTATTCTTACTGCATTTGTATATACAAATACTGTACATATTGTATATATGAATACTGATGCAAAAAAATGCACAAAATACAAAGTTTTTTAAAATTAATAAAGGTTAAAGATTAAGAAAAAAGAACACTGTATTACACATATACTTACAGTTTTAGCAAAGAGGTATTCAATTTACAGACACAGTGATGTTTATGTCTAAGTTTTCAATAGTCAATTACTGTACGATATCGCTCTAAACACACAGCTGCACACATTGCTACTTTGCAGTTTTTATTCTCCCCTTTCTAAGCTATTTTGTAGCAAATACTTCCAGCTCGATTATCATTAGAGGGGTGTGGCCTTATATATTGATGGGTGCTTTTATCCTAGTACAATCAGGAAATTTTTTTGTGGTGTTCCAGCTGGTTTTCTGTCATGTTTCTTGTATTCATGATGTAAAATCTCTATCAACTTCATTTAAAATTGTAAATTTGTGTGTTTCCCAAATTTTCTATATGCAATAAATGCATCGAGATAAATAATATAAGAGAAATGTCTAAATGTTTTTGGTAGTATATTACTCTGCTCCTCCATTCTGTTATTCTACATTTCAATTTGATGTTGTTAAAATTATTCTGCGTACCTATTTGTTTCTATTTCAATTGTCTCTACCAAGTGACTCATAATATGTTGTTCAAAAATTTCTAAAGGGTCTTTTGGGCTTTCTACAAGTATCTGAATCCCCGGATAAGGATAATATTGAAATCTAGACTTTTTTAATCCGTTATTACTCCAAATGGAACTTGTTCCTGCATCATTCCCCGATCTGATCTAACAATGTCCTCAACTTAACTTATATTATTACTTTTGTTATAAGCGGAGCCATATCTTGAAAAACACTTGCATTACTGTCACTAATTTCATAATATAAGAAATGTTTTTAATTAAATCAATATCAAAAGCTTATCTTTTCCCATCATGAATTCCAAACGCTATATAATAGAAAATTTAACTAAATGTTTCCAAACAACACACAACAATGTGAAAATTGAAGGAAAATGTAAAAAAATACCTTACAACAGTCCAGAACACAAATAATGCCATTTCACCCCTCAACAAGCTACATCATTTAGGGCTGGACTTGCAAGAAAACTTCCTCATTGCCACTTTGAGTGGTGATTATTTAAAATAAAACCACCACTTGACTTGTTAATACTTTTATAAAGTTAAGAGAGAGAAAAAAATTGTGTTTCAACAGGGAAGCCTGGATAGCACAATTGTCAGTGTACGAGGGTCACTAGATAAGTTTTGAGATGTACAACAATGGGCCATAGTAGAGTTTCCATACCTATAAAATCTTTTAAAAGTACTCTCCAGCACATTCTATACACTGTTGTATCCTCTGGAACCACAGCCACGCCACTCCATCTCACACATTAAACTAAGCATCTTCTGGGCTAAGAAATTGGTATTCGTGCATGCAGTTCTTCATGTTCAGGAACAGGTATGGACTGTAGACTGAATGAGACATTAATTTCATTGGTGTCTTTTCCAGAAACCTAATTGTTGCATTAATAATAATAATAATAATAATAATAATAATAATAATAATAATAATAATAATAATAATAATAATACTTTATTTATTCTGGCAGAGTTAACGCCATAAGGCCCTCTCTTCCACTCAACCAGCACAAATACAAATAAATATTCGACAAATATAGATATACACTATACTAATTATAAACAGTTAAAGATACAATAAATGTAGCAATGTAAATGTCATGTACAAACAACATTTTTATAGGGTAATAACAATAATGGTACGATAATAATAATAATAATAATAATATAAATATGATACATTATACGGGAAACACCAATTAATATATATATATATATATATATATATATATATATCTTACACTGCATAATAATGAAGTCGAGTTTAGAGCAAATATAAATTTAGATTTCTTTTAAAAGATGCCAATGTCCGGCAGCCCTAATTTCTTGTGGTAGGGAATTCCAGTTGCGAGAAGTGGAGATGGTATATGACATGGAGTGATGTGATGTCCTATGTTGCGGTATATTAGTAAGAGACTATGTTGTGATCTTGTGTTTAAGTTATGGTTTGAGGATAGATACTGGAAACGGGATGATAAATAATTAGGAATCGAGGTATGTAGGATCTTAAATAGGAGATTTAGACAGTGCAATTTTCTTCTCTCTTTTAGATGTAGCCATGACAATTCGTGGAATAATGGAGAAATGTGATCGTATTTTCGAACATTAAATATGAATCTGATACACATATTATGGACCACGCTGCAGTTTGGTGTGACAATCCGTCACTTATGTCAGTCAGTAGAACGTCACAGTAGTCAAAATGCGGCATCACTAAAGTTTGGATTAAAATTCTTTTAAGAGTTGTAGGAAGAAAATGTTTTAAAGTCGCTTTAGGGAATGCATTATGGAGAAGATCCTTTTAGATGTTTGTTTTACTTGCTCATGCCATTTTAAATTAGAATCTAAGTAAAATCCCAAGTTTTTAACGACGTCGGTATAAGGAATTTGTTCATTATCTAATATGACAGCCGGCATATTGCCATTGTTTATGAGGTGTTTTTGTAATAGCCTTGGATGTCCGATAATTATTGCTTGCGTTTTGTTTACATTTAGTTTCAGCCCATATTGTCTGGACCATAAAGATATATACCTGAGGTCCAGTGTTTACTTTGTCAATATATTCATTAATTTCGTCAGGCGCTAAAGTGTGTGTAAATCTGTAGGTCGTCGGCGTAAAGATGATGCTTGCAGTTTTTGTAGTTTCTTGGTCACGTCATTAATATAAATCGAGAAGAGAAGAGGAGCGAGGACGCCGCCTTGAGGTACCCCTTTCCTCACCAAGCGTCAGGAAGAATGCGATTATTAAACAGAAACTGATCTGCGGACGATTAGTGACGGACGATCCAAACCAATCAAGGCAGTTTCCCCGACAGATGGTAGTGTCGTTAGTCTCGCTAGCATTAAGTCCTAACCTCTACTGTGTCAAAGGCTTTGCTGTAGTCGAGTAGGACTATGGCGGTGAGTTTAGGTGCTTTGGCCCATTGAGTCTCTTATGTCCCTCTACAATGTCAAGTAGTGCAGTACTTGTGTGATTGTCCTGTTCTAAAACCAGACTGATGTTCATCAAGTAAGTCGTGTGGTGGGTGAGGTAGTCTGTTAACTGTGAGTGTATTATGTGTTTCCAGTGCTTTAGATAAACAGGGAAGAATACTAATTGGTCTATAATCATCGAGTGTTGTGGGAGTGTTTTATTTCGGTGTAGGACGAACTAGAGCCATTTTCCAGAGTCTGGGATAAGTTCCCGGTCATTATAGAGGCATGTAAAAATGTGGGTTATTGTTGGGAGAATAATGTCTATTATTTTTTTGCAGGAGAGTTATTGTTATATTGTCTATTCCTTGTGCTTTAGATTTAATACGTAATACTGCTCTTTTGGCGTCATTAGGTGAGATATAGGAAAAAAAGAATTTGTCTCGGGTAGGTTGGGAATATGACATTAGTTCATCTATTGTCTGTTGTTTGTGTGTTGTGATGTGTTTGTCAGAATGGAGGCGGGTAAAAATGGTCATTCAACTCAATCTAGTGGTAGGTCAGCTGTTTCTACCTGTAGTTTATTTTGACAGAGGCCTATTGATTTTAAAATTTTTCCACATGTCAGCTGAGTTGGACATAGATTGTGTAATAATAGTATGGGCATATCTTAGTTTTGCATTGGCTGTGTGCAAAGACGCATTGTCATGGTGGAGCAGAATTCCCATAGTCCAGCTTTAGCCGCTTCTCCTGGATGTTTGAGAAGACTTTGGATAGTCAGACTTCTGTATACCATTTAGTAGTACTGTGCCTCTGATCCTCTAGCACAACTGTAAGCAGACGACCATTTTGTTGAGAAGAAAGTGGCCACCATTTTCTTCCCTACACTCCTAGGCCTGGTTGGAGGGCTACTCATCTGGGAAGACCCACTGCCAATGATTGGTGCTTTGTTTTCATGGTCATACTGGTAGATCCAAGTTTCGTCACCCGTCACTATGTCTGATACTCAGCAGGAGTCCCCATCGTTGAATATCGCGAGCATTTACTCCTGCACAATTCCACTCTAGTGGTCCCTTCTCACACGTTGGTGTAGCAACCATCGAGAAGAAATTTTTCTCTCACTCTTAAGTATTGGTGCAGGATGGTGGAAACACTTGGCAAACTAATCCATAGCGGCCCCCTCGATGTCCTTAAAGATCAGGCGCGGATATCTTCCTTAATCAGAGTCCCCACAATAGAGACATTTTCTTCTGTCACCACTGTTTGCTGGCCTCCCACTTCTCCCTTCATATTTAAGGGATGTTCTACCCCTCTTAAATTCTGGAAATCAGCAGAAAACTGTTGCAAGTGAAGGAGCAAGGTCCCCAAATGCTTGTGTGAGTTGCTCAAGTGTTTGTGACGCACTTAAAATCATATAATATCATAGCAAGAAAATACTCCCTCTCAGGCTCCATGCACAAGGGTGCAGCTCAGAGACAACTGAAACAAATTGTTTCTATCTGCTATGGTTTTTACATATGAGGGTTGGGCTTTCAAATGGTAGATTAGTTTATTGCATACTGTCGTGTCTCAAAACTTATCTAGTAACCCTTATAGTGCATAAAACCGGAGGTTTTGGATTCATTCCTGGTTCAGGAAAAAATGCATATCTTCAAGAAAATTATTTATCATTGAATGTTAGTATATAAATTTATACATAAACTGTAACAAATTTGATTGCATGTCATTTAGATTAGCACAAGATTATGATTAAGGCATTTGGTGTACAAAAAGAAAAGAAATGATAAATGAGAAGCTCCAAAAGATAAATTACAAATAGCATCATGTTGCTTACTTGCTCTATTTCTGGAGTCAACTACTTTAATGAGGTCCTAGCGGATAAATCACAATATTAAAAAACCTCATAGTGTTATTTCCTATCTACATAACTTAATTAACACATTAAGATTATTAGAGAAGAAAATCTTACTCTTTCAAGTTTAAAAGGAAAATCTTTTTTTTTATATTACCAGACCAATATTTTGAGTAAAATTATTATATCTTATTTGAAGAGAAAAATTATACACCCAGATTTATTTTATTGATTATAATACTAATTTATGTTGTTGCAGATTTTTTTGTGAGGTTTGAGTATGTATTTTCTTTAAATTGAAAATTATATTTACACTTTATTTAATTGCATATATTTGATATATTTTAAATACGAATTGTATTTTTTAAAACAGTTACAGGAGTACTTTATTTTAGGAATTCTCACTATGAGGTATATTCATTAAGGTAGAATATTTTTATCACTCACCTCATATTGTTCTTCTTATTTGATTATAAACTAGTTTCGGAACATAGTTTCTGTTCCATCCTCAGTATCGTCACGACCGTTGTTCTGTCGTCTTGAAGAGCTGTCCTTTCTCTCCTTCCATTGGCTGACTGAAAAACCTCGAAACCAGGTCATTCTCACCGGGAAGGACAGCTCTTCAAGATGACAGAACAACGGTCGTGCCGATACTGAGGATGGAACAGAAACTATGTTCCGAAACTAGTTTATAATCAAATAAGAAGAACAACATGAGGTGAGTGATAAAAATATTCTACCTTAATAAGTTACAGGAGTATTTTATCTAATTTCTTATTTTAAGACTTTTTAGATTTGTAGCAAACCTATAAACATTTCATAAATGTTATTTTTACAAATATATTTAGATTTAAATGACATCTACAGTAGAAATCATGGAAACCTTGTAGTCAACTTTGTATAAAATCACTTTTTACCTTATTTTACATTAATTATTTTTAAAGTAATTTTAAGTTTTAAATTAATTTTGACATTATAATTAGTGTTCTTAAAATTTATCAGAAGAAATACTATACAATAAATGTATTTAAAAAAATGAATCAGTAACAGACACCTCACTCATATTTTGTTTTCTCAACTGGAACAGGTTTTAGCAACCAGAAACCGACTGTTGAGACTATTGTATAGTCTTATTCTCTGATGTGCACAATTTTTCTGGGAACTTTTGAATTCATTACTTTGTATCTATTTATATGGAAATACAGAGAGCTGCAAAGAAAGTGCTACACAACATTAGTGCATTAAGCACAAGACAGGGAAGGAAAAATATATCAAACCTGATATTAGCAGACTTCTTATGTGTGGTAGGTGTCCTGCCATCTGTGAGTAGTTCAATTACCCATTTAGCTATATATTAGCACATTTTTATTGTCGAATCATTAGTAACAGTGACAACAAACTGGTTCAGTATTAAGTAAGAAAGAAATTGGGCCCAAAAGAGTTCTAAAACTAAAAAAAAGTCAATTACATTCTTGTGAGAAACTGAATTAAGTCCTAGAAAATCCAGCCAGCTAAGGAAATTGGAATATCATGAACCACTTAAATGTTTGATGTTTTACCCATACAACATTTTTTCTTGTTCTTAGAAAAAAAGGAGGAAATAGAATTCAGCATTCACGTTAAAAGGAACACATTACAGATAATTATATCAAATCAACAGGTTTCAACCATATTTTCATTACAAAATGGCAGCCTTCAACAGCCTAGTAGTATAGATTGGTAAATATACCCATGAACAGGAAAAATTACGAGTTGCAGAAAAAAACACATTATTCACATTATTGAGGTTGCAAAAGAAAATAGTTTCAGTGAAAAAATGATACACAAAAAAATTGAGAAGTACAGAAAACAAAAACTGAGGAACGAAAGCACTCTTCAGATATAAAAACCAAAAGATAAGAAATATAGGAAATTCACATATCACCCTTGGGCACACAATACATTTCAAAAGATTTTTGAAAAATTTAATATTAGTTTAGTACCAAAGAATGATTATAGTTTTAAGAAACTAATAAAAACCAACAAAAATGTAAACATTGCTGATGGTAAAAAATCAGGAATATATGAAATAAAAAGTGCAGACTGTGATAAGACATATATAGGGAAAACAAAAAAGAAATTTAACCATTAGAACCAAAGAACACATAAGGAATGTAAAAAAAGGGGGAAGTAGAAAAATCTCGCAGTGGCTGCTCATGTTTGGTCAGTAAAAACACACAAATAGATGTAAACCACAAAATTATTAAAACAGAAAACAAAAAATGAATTCACCAAGTGGAAAAAAAATCTACACACAGAAGAACAAGAAAGAAAAGGAATTATGAATTTTGAAATTTAGCAAGTTTATTGGACCACAGACAGAGGGAACAGGGGTCAAGAATCAGGGTCGACAACTTGAGAGAAATCAGACTGTAATTGCTGAAGATTGGGCTCACAAGCCTTGAAACATATGTTCAACAAAAACAACCATAAGAGGGAAGAATACATAGACCAAATATCCTAATTAATATAAAAGATATTCAACAGTCGATACAGCAATTGGTTTTGTGACTCAAACATTTTCAGATGAGAAAACCAATTAACAGATGAGATGTAAATTGATAATAATTATACATTGATATGCTCTTTATTTTTCATAATTAAAATCAACCAGTATTGGCTGCGATTGAATTTCCAATTTGATTAGAGAGCACAAAAAATACTATTAATTTCTAGTTTTTATATGTATTAATGACTAGAATCATATATTAGCATATAATGAAAGTTGCTTATAAGATTATAAAACACACCTGCTACTGCTCCTGTTTTTCATCTAGAGTAGATTTTGGAGCGTAATTCTCAAGAGCAGTTTCTGCTTCTGAAAGCCAGATGAGAAGGCGATCAAATGATCCTTCATATTCTGACCACTGTTGAAGTCGTTCTTCCAGTACATCATTCAGAGCAGCTACAAACTTTTCATAATCAAACCTATAAACACCAGAAAATAATTATTTCATTATAAAAGAGCTAACATATCCATCAAAATGCAACTTTTTTGTATTACAGCTAAACTTAACAACAGTTTTCAATTACTTTAAAAATTTCTAATTTAGTCCTACACATTTTCTATCCACCTAAAGCAGTGGGTGGCATTGGAAACACAGATTTTTTTTCATCCATGTGCATTATCTTTGTTCTTTTTTAAAACAAATCTAACCTGGGAAACCCTCAGCTCAGACTACTACAAGAACATGAGACTCGATATAATTTAAGGAATAACAATAAAGGATATATAAGTCTAAATATTTATATACAGTAAAACTTGCTTTCAAACCACAATCACATGGGGCCAATTTTTTTTTTTTTTTTCCACATTGGACAAAATTCCGATTCTCCGATTGAGGGTCTTTCCACTTTTCAGCGGTTTTGCCCTCTTTTTACCAGCCGGCTGCTGGCCCTTCACATCCACATGTGTCAATCACAGAGGTAGATGATCAACAGCCAGTGTAGGGCAGACATGTGGTTAGCATGTCGAGTCCCCCAGCCGTTATAGCTGGTTACTCAACCTGGAGCCGCTACTTATTGTAGCTACCCCAATTGCCTCACAATGCATGGGGTGGGCACCGGTCCCATACTGGCCGAAATACCATGAGAAAATTTCTTCCCCCATGTAGACTCGAACCAGCGCAAGTCCCGTAGCTCTGGCGCCAAGGCTTCCTACCTTAACCGCTCTAGCTACGGCGCGGGACACAAAATTCCACGTTATAAAAAAAACTAAAAACTTATTAATAATAAACTTAGATTATACAGTACTGTATATGTCTTTTTTATGTATCTTGGATTAATTGTAGTTCTGCTGCCGTTGAAAAGTGAAGTATAGTATGTATGAGTGACTTCGACGGTAAACGTGCGAAAAAAAACAGTACAATTTCATCAGCGTTAAAAATGTCTCTTGGGCGCGTATCCTAAAATTCAAGTATGCAGTTTCAGTTTTCGCTCACTAACTACACTGTTGGTCCACATTCTTTGATTCCCCACAAATTTCATTCCCACACTACATTGTGTCGTCTTTTTTAAAACTATCCAGCCAACCTGAAGATTCCTTGATCGTTATTCCCTAAGGGATATAAATTAAATTTGAATTCCCTTAGGGATTTTAACAAGAGCTAGAGCTTGACTTTGGAGCATTGGTCCGGAAATGTTTTGGAGATTTATCTTCAATCACTTTCACTTTTTCGCTTAATGAGAATGATGCATATGTTTCAAACCAAACTTTATTCCGTAAATTCAGAACACTACCTGTGAAAGAACTTAACTAAATTCAGATTTTACAGAGCAACTGTTATTTGAAGCCAGACAGGTTTTCACATAACAAGGGTGCAATGAGGTAGAAGCTCCTTATTCACAGCTGATGCACAAACTGCGAATATGCAAGTGTATATAGGGGATACGTTCCAAGGTTACAAAATAAATTAAAATAAAATTATCAAATAAAAAAAATTAATGAGAGATTTTGAACAATTTCTATTAATTATTACGGTCAGGTTTAGGCAAGGACTCTATTAAGAACTTAGTCACTTTTTTTACTGTTTTGCCGTTTTCAAAAGGCCTTTCAATTAAGATTGATATTCAGCTGTGAATTCTGCGATATAATTCCCTTATTTTGTCTTCGGATTTCTTGATCACATTAACATTGAAACAGAGTGAATATAGATGCACGAGTATAAATGGTCTAGCATTTTTATTTTTAATTTAAGTGGCAACCAATAATTATTTTTATTTCCTTTTACTCGACATTATGAACTGTTGAACAAAGCACAAGGGACATGCGAACAAGCTGAAACACTACTTTACCAAAAGGAGGCAATTTATCAAAGTACATATCGGGCATGTGAAACACTACAACAGCTTTTAAACAATGAACTTTAGTGTCAGTGAACAATTAGGTTTGTTTTTATATTTATTTGTCCATTTGGTATTTCACATACTATTTGTAAAAGCAGTATTGGCCCCTGCCTTCAGTTGTAAAAAAAAAACTGCTGATGGTTAATAATATATATATACCTTTCTGCTTTATTAATTTTGTTTAATGAATTATGTAGAAATATCCTTCCAGTTCCATGTGGGACAGATGTATGTTTTATGCCAAATAAATACCATGTAAAATTGTAATAAAATGGTAAAGAGAAAAATTTATGCCTGAACGGGGAATCGAACCCCGAACAGTAAGCTTTCCGTGCTGATGCTCTAACCATTGAGCTAATCCAGGCTTCCTTCCAATCCAAGCATAAATCCTTCCTTTACCTTTACTGTTCTGGTCCCACATTCAATTGCAAGATGCATGATCATCATCACAAATATACAATGAATGGCTTCTACCTGAAGAAGGAAAGAAGGGACTCCATGCATGATGATTCATGACAATTGAATGTGCGGACCAAGACAGTAAGGTAAAGGAAGGATTTATGCTTGGATGGGAAGGAAGCCTGGATTAGCTCAATGGTTAGAGCATCAGCACGGAAAGCTGAAGGTTTGGGGTTCGATTCCCGGTTCAGGCATAAATTTTTCTCTTTACCATTTGATTACAATAATTTAGTAGAGTACTTTAATATACTTATTTCAATCATAGTAACAGCTTTAGCTTCTTAATATTAATTTAATACATGTAAAATTACTATTATTTCACTTGGACCAATAAATGTGTTCACATTGGACAGATTTTCACATTATTCATGATCCAGATTAAACAAGTTTTACTGTATAAGCTTTATTTTATGTCTTGTGCTATGACCGAGCAGTTTAAGGCATGAAGCTAAGGGACTTGTAATGGTTCATCAGGGAAGACATTTTCTGATGGAATCCAGTATGGGACAGGTGCCCATCAGAAATTTGGGTGGCTATAATAAGTAGTGGCTCCAGGTTGAGAAAATCAGATGTAATGGCTGGAGGATCTGACATGCTGACCACATGCCAGTCTTATACTGGCAAATGATAGTCCACATCTCTGATTAACACACATGGATGTGAGACCAGCAGCTGATTTAAGGCCAAGGACTTTCTAGGCCTGTAAGGCCATGGAAAAAAAAATTATGGAGATGAAAAATGGTCTTACAAAAAAGTAAGCTTAAAGTAGAATACAGGGACTGGAAGAGGAGAATCCAGGGGATGACGTCCAGAATGGGGACACAAAACTAGAGGAATAAGGCGTAGAGATAAAATGGTTACGACGTATATTAGGAAAAAAACAAAACTCAGAAAAAAGAAATATGGGAATCTTGAAACTGGATAAAGTTCTGGGTGAAAAAAAAAAATAGCAGAATCAGATATAATAATGTCTACTGGAAGGCAGAGAAATATAGAATATAATGGAAGATAGAGCGATAGATGGGAGGAGGAAGTTATCAAGGATACTGAAACACGAATATATTGGAATGAAGTCAAGGAACGAGCAATATTGGGATGGCATTTTTCCAAGACTCAACCCAGCAATAGAGGCCTTGAGGAATGAAGAAAAATGACAAAGAAGAAGATAGATCCAGGTTAGCAAGGTCTCTCTCCATTGCTTCTTTATCTCTAGGAGGTTTGTTTCTCACAATCAACACTCCGTTTTGTTTGTCCTTCAGGAAGACAACCTTTGGCCAAATCGAGCAGGTTTGTAATCAGTAAATGCATTATTTATCTAATGCTTAAAACTGTGTTATTATACGAGGGTCATTTCTACACATTCAACATCAAATTAAAATACCTCTACAGGCTTTCAATATAATCTCCGTTGTTCCTTATGGCAGTTTCCCAACATTTTGGCAAATCCCGTATTCCGGATAGGACACCTTCATTGTTGAGCTGTCTCATCATTCGGGTCACCTCATTGAGTTGATTGAGACTTCAGTTCTGGCTCAAAATCTCGTATCCAGGTTTCTTCTAGTGCAACAATCCTTTTCAGAAACTGCTCTCCTTCTGTTCGGTAACGTTGACTTGCCTTCTGCTCGTCACTCAGATGATGAGGAACCCATCTGGCACAAACTTTTCTCATCTTTAAATTTTCAGTAATGATTCTGTACACTGAAGTGACAGACATTCTGGCCTCATGTGCAATTTCCTCACATTTTTTTTGTCAATTCTCTCTCAAGATGTCATTAACAATAATCCCAGAAGTGTATCTGTTGCAGTTGATGGCCTTCCACTTCTTGGGTTGTCCTCAGTACTTATCTGACCTTCACAGAAATGAATAGACCATTGTGATACTGTGCTATGATCCACTACATTGTTTCCGCACACCTCCCTCAGAGCATTGTGAATTTCAATTGGATTCTTTCCACATAAGATTCAATTTTGATGTAGGATCGCTGGTCAATACGTGTAATCCGACCTGACTCAGTTTCCTCTTCCATTTTAAAACTGAATTATTCATGACACAACCAAGCTAACCAGGACACACATATACAGCCGTCAAGCTTAAAGTCTGATTAACAACTGATGCAAATTTCAACTCAATCAGCCCACTGTAATGGTCGCACATGCGCCCTATGCAGAACTTTTGAAATCGCCATCGTATTATCATATAATGGAAATGAATTAATCAGCAAGTTGAATTTATGGTCCAATTTTGTTGGTTTATGTAATATATATATATATATGTATGTATTTATTTTGTTAATTATATCATATATAATGCAAGAAAACAATTTGGCTGCTTCTAGAGCAATTTTTAATTTTCAGGTTTTATGTAAACCCTCTCTTCTAAAGGTCTGATTTTGTTGATTTTTCGAGTATAACTATCTAGCATAATATGAAAAGCATATACTAAGTTTCGTTGATCCGTTGAGCCCTCTTTTGGCAGAGATTTTTATGGATGACTTAGAACAAACCATACATAAGAATGTATTAGCTAGAAATGTTCTATTTTGGTATCGTTATGTAGATGATGTCATAGCAGGCTTCACAGGAACCAAAAGACAATTCAATTCCTTTTTAAATTTTATTAATAACATTCACAGAAGTATTAATTTCACAATGGAATTAGAAACAAATAATAGTATAAATTTCTTGGATTTATCAATAAAACACATTGATAATAAGTTTGAGTTTGGTATCTTTCACAAACCATCTCATACTGATACCACTATCCACAGTTCTTCTCTTCACCCATATACTCATAAGATGGCAGCCTTTAATAGTTACATTCATAGACTTTTAAATATCCCTCTTTCACCCTTGGAATATAATAATGAATTGAATATTATTAAACAATTAGCTATTAATAATAACTACAACCCTAAAATTATAGAATATTTAATTAAGAAAGTTCATTACAAAAAGCAATTAACAAAGTTTTTCCTTTACCCAAAGAAAGCATATAGAAATATGTCGTAATGTCATACATAGGCCCACTTTCAAATAAAATATCTAAACACTTTAAAAAGTTGAACATTAATGTGGCATTTAAAACTAATAAAACTTTACAAAATATAATAAAAAAGAATAAAACCAAAATAAAAAAGAAAAATGATCAGGTGTATATAAATTGAAGTGTGGCACATGTGACAATGTACTATATAGGACAAACTGGTAGACCTTTCATCTCTCGGATAAAGGAACACACGAGAGCATATAACAGAAATTTAGAATATTCAAAATATGTTGTTGTTGTTTTCAAATGCTGGGCCTTGGCACCGAAGCCATTAGCGTTCTTGCTCTCCAATATTTCTCTATGGTGGATCCAACAGGTAATACTTCACAGGTTTGTAGGTGTATATTCAAAATATGCTAACCACTTATTCCAATTTAATCACTGTTTTGATCCAAATTTTGAAATTTTACATGTTTGTGATAAAGGTAAGAAGTTGGACCTTTTGGAGGCTGTAGAAATAAATACATTTAAAAGTAGTAATAAACTGTTAAATTCTCAACTTGATTTGAGTGAAACCCCTTTGTTAAATTCAAAAATTTAAATAAATATTGTTGTATTGTTGCATAGATCAGTTGGAACACAATTCATAATTTGTTAACATGTGTGAAGAAGGTACAGTGTACCGAAACAGCTGTCACTGAATTATATCTTAATAAATATGAAAATCAAATAAAACTAAGTTTTATTTTTATTTAATTAATATACTAAGTTTCTTTTGAGAAAATAAATCATTATAGCCACTAGAGCAATTTTTAAATTTTCACTTCCAGTTAACCCCCACTCCTATTGGCCTCATTTTGCTGATTAATGAACTCGACCTTACTTCTTTTAATTGACTGCTATATGCCAAGTTTGGTTTGGAATAAAACAAAATTGTGGCCATTAGAGCATTACTGGTACCATATGTACATATACATACACTGCTCAAAAAAATTAGGGGATATTGTAGAATAACCTATTAAGACTATGTTTTTTGGAATAGTATTAGATGCAATCACTTTCTATTACTCCAAGATAATGTAAACAAGAGTTTGAAGTTGTTACGTAACCTCTGTACCACACCAGAGGGCAATGTCTGTACTGTTGATGTGAAAGGGTGGTGTGGGGGTGAATGTTTTGTTGCTGTTTTTAAATCCAGTCCAGTTTTCAGTTAGTGAATGACTTGCCTTAGGGACAGTGATGCCTCGACAACGTGATTTACCTGAACCAATGGCTTGGAGGGCCATAGGAAGGACTGAAGCTGGACAGACACAACAAGAGGTGGCACAAGCCATTGGGGTGTCTCAAAGCGTGATTTCCAGACTTTGGAATCATTTTCAAAGAACATACTGTTCACAGAAGAGCCGGACAAGGACGACCAAGGGCAACAACAGCAAGGGATGACCGTTACCTCTTGTTAACAGCCCGTCGGAATAGACAGCAGAATGCAACTCAATTGCGAAATACACTTCAAACGGCAACAGGATGCAGGGTGTCAACTCAAACTGTCCCTAATCGACTGCATGGAAGTGGTCTCTATGCCCATAGGCCCATGGTGTGTACCAGGTTAACTCCACAACACCGTAGAGATCACAGAAACTGGGCGGAGGAACATCGTGGGTGGAGGCATGCTGAATGGAGATCAGTTCTTTTTTCTGATGAGTCGCGATTCAACGTGGAATGTGATAGTCGGCATGTATTCATCTGGAGAGAAAAAGGGACACGAAACAATCCAGCTTTTGTACGTGAAATATCCCCATATGGTGGCGGTGGATTGATGGTATGGGCAGGAGTCAGTAGTGGTGGACATACGGACCTCTACATCATCCAAGGTGGTACTTTGACTGCGGTAAGGTATAGAGATGAGATTCTCCAACCTTTTGTCATGCCTTATGCTGGTGCCATAGGCGATTCTTTTCTTTTTATGGATGATAATGCACGACGCCACAGAGCTGGCTTGGTGGACGACATGCTGGAAGTGGAGGGTATCAAGCGTATGCAATGGCCAGCTTCCTCCCCGGACTTAAATCCGATTGAGCATGTGTGGGATGCATTAGGCAGGCGCATTGCAGGCAGACCAGCACCTCCCCAGAGCTGCACATTGCTCTTATGGTAGAGTGGCCACGTATCCCCCAAGAACTCATTGCTAACCTCATTGCATCAATGCCACACAGGTGTGAGGCAGTGCTGGTCGTTCGAGGAGACCATACACCATACTAAAGAAACATTTTCACCCATGTTAATGTTGCTTTGTTTGTTTGCCATATTCCTAATCAGGATCTCTTTGATATCTGGTGTGGTACAGAGGTTACGTAATGACTTCAAACTCTTGTTTACATTCTTTTGGAGTAATAGAAAGTGATTGCATCTAATACTGTTCCTAAACACATAGTCTTAATAGGTTATTCTACAATATCCCCTAATTTTTTTGAGCAGTGTATATATACATTTTTATTCTGGTCATTTTCAGTGCCTACCAGGTAGATATGGAGATATGTAATTTTTTTTTTCAAAACATTTTTCATGAGAACTATCTCAATAGCTTAGTTTCTTCTGAATTTGCTGAACAGCACGTACTAAGGAGGTTGATCTGATTTTGTTGCTTGATAGAATATAATGATAAAACTGACAAAACACTAATTTCTGATAGCAGTTACATAAATGTGTTGGACCACAGGTAAACACCCACTTCTAATGGTGAATAGTGAATAATCATTTTATTTTCTTTCAATAATATATACTGAGTTTTGTTACAAAAACTCTAAAATTGGAGCTGGTAGAGCAATTTTTTAAAAATTTTGCTTCAATAAAATAAACAAATTAATTTACAATAAAATAAACTCTCAAAAAAAATACTCTAAATGATCTGATTTTGCTGGTTAATGAACCCAACCTTATTTTTCTTTAGTGATTGCTCAAGCTTTGTTTAAAAAAACCAGATTATATAAACATAATTTTTTTTACCTGGTCATTTTTGGTGTTTATTAAATGGAGTTTTGATGAAGATTTGTAAAAATTTTTCAAAAATCTTTTTATGAGAACAACTTCAATACGCATATTCTTTTAGAATAACATGAAAATGTATAGTTTGTTTTAAAAATAAAAGTTAAATAAATATTATCCTCACCAGAATACCCAGAAAGTCTGTCCCAAACTTGTTTCTGGTAGTCTTGATGCAGATCATGGAACTGCTGGACGGCGTCTAAAGCTTCCTCGAGTTGAGTTATTGTGACTAGAAGGTTGTTCATTACGTTTATTGATAGAATTGACTGTATCTTGCACTTCACTTCCTGCTGCCTTGTTACTTGTCAGCTGAACGAGAGCTTGTGCTTTTTCAGTTACAGCTTCTATCACTTGTTTATGGGAAATTACCTCTTGAAGTGTATAAACATAACAGATCCATGACACATCAAGTACTGCAAGTGAAGAGGATCAGATTCTAAACAAGTAATGTATATATCCCATATATCCTGTATTGGAATACTGGTGCTCCCTAGTGGGAGTTTCTTAACCAAGCTAATTTAGTTATGCTTATTCATATGTTAGCATATGGCCTCAAAGAGACATCTAATAGGCAACTTAACACATTCGGTACCGTAAACCAGTTAAAGCGTTTAAAGAGACCATCGTGTATGCAGCCGTCGGTCAGTTAACTCATTTTAGAGCGGGTGCAAAAAAACCACGTTTATATTCGGCGCCTAAATTTTGTATTGGCTTAGTATGTCTTGGAGATCATAGATGGCATGTAAATGTACATTTTCTATTCCTGTTTGACACGTTTAACCTTGGTGAATCCCCTTTTTAACAAACAACACATGGAATTCGTTCACCCAAACTTGCCTCCAGGCTCCAATGCAGTCGTATATCTTTCTCATTATCGCGCTGTTGTTTGTGTGCGTGAGTGAAACCATGGCGAAAGAAAAATATCTCATTGAAGAAGAATTAGTGAATATTTTTATAATGATGATTCAGGTGATGAACTGATTCCTGAATTAGAAGATTCACAAAGTGAAAGTGAAGATGAACTTCCACTTCCTAAAATTGATACGCCGATACCATGTGATGTCAATCATCCAAGTTATTGTCCGCCTGTTTTACCATTCACAGGGAACCCAGGGGTGAACATTGAAATGAAATGGATATTATGTCATATGTCAATACGGTATATTTTTCAATGAAGAGTTTTTCAAATACATATGTGACCAAACAAATCTTTATGCAAATCAAGTCATTAGTGCTGCACTGTGTCCATTCACAAAAAACTCAATAATGCAGACTTAAATTTCCACCCCTGAAAAGTGACAGCCATCCAACAAGAAAATGTAGGGTGTGTGTGAAAAACAACAGTGTGTTATTGAATGAAATGTGGCACCCTGGAGCCTGTTTTACGAGATATCACACCATCAATTCCTACTAGGATATCTCCTTTAGGAATGTACAAAATTTGAATTTTCTAGGACTAATAGTTTGTGAATAATGGTCCATTTTCTGAAATGCCGCGAAAAGGGTAGCTGGGGTATTTAAATGGCTGGCCTGTGGGTTAAATGTCCTGCTCAGTGCCTGGTACTGAATGTGTTAAAGAGCTCACAGTTTGGAAAAAAATCCACATTCAAAAAAAGAAGAAGAAGAAATTGAAATATTTTGTAATTCCTGGGGAATGTGATTTGATTTGGAGGTGCATCAGTCTGTCAACAGATGGAGGAAAAAGCAGTGTATAACCATGACAGAACAATGGTGAAGCTGGAATAATAATCATTATTCTGAAATGGGTCTAAGAAGAGGACAAAAATAAGGTGAGGTGATACAAGTTTTAAAATATTCAACTAAGGTATTACTTGGATGGATGAAGATTGGTTATAGAAGCCTTTTTATTTAGGCTTGCAATTATTTTACAAGCCTGAAAATCTTCAGACTCGGGACCCACGACTCAAAATCTCTCCCAGAGGACTTATCCCTTGGATTTTCCCATCCTAAAAATACACTGACCAATGCTGGGTTTGAACCCATGATCTTTGGGACTCTCTAGGAATACAACCCATTAGACCAACGTAGCCGACAATTTATGGAACAAATTCAAAAGCTACATGCAAAAAAAAAAAAAGTACTATTGCACTGGGTACCAACACACCGTGAAATTGAGATTGCTGATCTTCTTCCAAAGAAAGGCTCTAATTATTCCACTGTTACATTACAAACTTATCCCTTGTGGTCAGAGCTTCTGACTACAGTTCATGAGGTTGAGGGTTTCATTCCCAATGAAACCACAGGAATTTTTCCTTAAAGGGAATTATTTCTGTGATCACCCTTGATTTGGAATTTAGATTAAGGATTCTCCTGGTGCTTTGTTATCATTAACATCCATCATATTGTCAAGGTAACATAACCTCCCAAATGCCCCAACCTCAGGAAGTGGGTAACAAATCTGACAACGCCAGGAGAGAATGTCAGGTAGGTCATAAGATAACCTGGTGGCATTAAAAGTATAAAAAATAAAACATAAAAATTTACTCATTCAAAGTTAAAATTGGGAAACACATTATGAGGTTCTTAATTAATAAATTAATGAGTCATTTTAACATCTTACCTCATATTTCATGTTTTTTCAAACACGGTAACTATAGTTTTCAAATGATCTTGTCATTCATTTTCAACCGCCATTATGACTACCGGATATTCGTTGGAATCTCCCTCTCTAACGTTGCCATCTGGTGTTGATTTGACGAACTTCGAGATATCGTTGCCATCTGGTGTTGATTCGATGAACTTCGAGATGAGGTCACGTTCATCTGGAATGTCGAAATTCATAGATTTAAATTTGTTCTTCTGTATAAATATTTTCTCCCAAACTGTCAAATCCAAAGGTTTTTCCAAATGTTTTAGAAGTTTAGCTTCTTTTTCGATTCTATGACCTTCCAACAAACTATGTGCTGCAATAGCTGATTTTTCAATATCACCATTTTTAATATTTCTAAAGTGTTCCTTTGTGCGAGTGTCCAAATTTCTTTTTGTTTTTCCTATGTATACTTTATTGCAATCTCGACAATCAATTTGATAAATTCCAGATTTTTTACTATCTGGAGTGTTCATTTTCTTATTGGTTATTAATAAGTTACCAAGGCTAAATTTATTTATCGGTGCCAATGTAATATTGAATTTCTTGAAAATTTTTTGAAATTTGTTATGTATTCCAGGATGATAAGTGATTTTCTTAAATTGTTTTCCTTTCTTTGAATCAGATTGCAGGGTAGTGTATTCTTTTAATCTTTTTTGTTGTTTGAATTTCTTCAATTTAGTTATAATTATTTCCTTTCCAAAACCATTTAAATTAGCTATGTCCAAAAATGTGATTGTATTCTTTCTTAAAATCCTCTTCATTTAGTGGAACATTCAATAATCTATATATCAAACTGTTGAAAATTGCATGCTTATGCGCAATATGATTGAAACCTGAAGACTTTATGTAATTGTCAATATGAGTATCTTTTCTGTATATATTGAATTCAATTCTTTGTTGTTGTTCATTCCTTCTTATGTAGAGGTCCAAAAATGGGATTTGGTTATTATTTTCTAATTCCATAGTAAATTTCACAGATTCATCCTGGAGGTTGAGTAATTTTAATGTATCTTCAATATATTTAGAATTTATCACAGAGAAAATATCATCCACATATCTATACCAACATTTGAACATCCAGGGATAAGCATTGGTGATATGACATTCTAAATAACCCATAAATAAATTTGCCAAAAATGGTGAAAGTGGGTTTCCCATAGCCAGACCTGAGATTTGTTTATAAAATTTTTCATTGAAGGTAAAAAAATTGTTGTCGATACAAAGTTTTGTAAGAATCAAATATTCATTAATTATTTCTCTTTTTAGTTTCAAGGAAATAAGCCATTTTTCTTTAGAAATATTAAAAATGGTGAAATTGAAAAATCAGCTATTGCAGCACATAGTTTGTTGGAAGGTCATAGAATTGAAAAAGAAGCTAAACTTCTAAAACATTTGGAAAAACCTTTGGATTTGACAGTTTGGGAGAAAATATTTATACAGAAGAACAAATTTAAATCTATGAATTTCGACATTCCGGATGAACGTGACCTCATCTCGAAGTTCATCGAATCAACACCAGATGGCAACGATATCTCGAAGTTCGTCAAATCAACACCAGATGGCAACGTTAGAGAGGGAGATTCCAACGAATATCCGGTAGTCATAATGGCGGTTGAAAATGAATGACAAGATTATTTGAAAACTATAGTTACCGTGTTTGAAAAAACATGAAATATGAGGTAAGATGTTAAAATGACTCATTAATTTATTAATAAAAATTTACCTTCAACATCTTAAAAAGAATAATTAAAAATAAATATAAACAAACACATTCTAACAAATATATTAGTAAGCAGACTTACTCCCTATACTGATGACATTCTAGGAGATCATCAATGTGCATTTAGAAGAAACAGGTCTACAACAGATCAGATTTTTAGTATAAGACAGATTTTAGAAAAGAAATGGGAATATAATGGTACTGTACATCAACTATATGTAGACTTCAAAAAAGCACATGATTCAATTAAGAGGGAGAAGTTATATAGTATCCTGCTGGAGTTTGGAATTCCTAAAAAGTTAGTTAGACTTATACAAATGTTATATTTGACAGAAAAATTTTCGCCTAGACCGAGACTTGAACCCGGGGACCTTTGGCTTGCTGGGCCAACTGAGCTACCTAGGCGAGTTACAATCTAGACGCAAATTTTTCTCTTATATACGTTGTAATTCTCTATCACCAAATGCTTTTGAAACCATTGTTTCTATCTTTGCAAATGGTGGCTTCTTTGTTAAGAAGACATTTATTGGGAATTTAACATTACTTTATAAAGCTAGTAAGGCTTCTAATGATGTTTTTTATTATTAATTTAACATTTCTCTTCAAATATAATTTATCTTTCATTGAGAAATGTTAAATTAATAATAAAAACATCATTAGAAGCCTTACTAGCTTTATAAAGTAATGTTAAATTCCCAATAAATGTCTTCTTAACAAAGAAGCCACCATTTGCAAAGATAGAAGCAATGGTTTCAAAGCATTTGGTGATAGGGAATTACAACGTATATAAGAGAAAAATTTGCATCTAGATCGTAACTCGCCTCGGTAGCTCAGTTGGTAGAGCATTTGGCCCGGCAAGCCAAAGATCCCGGGTTCGAGTCTCGGTCTAGGCGAAAATTTTTCTCCTCAAATATAATTTATCTTTCATTGAGAAATGTTAAATTAATAATACAAACATTATACAAATGTGTCTAAATAGCTCAAAGAGTAGGGTGCGTGTAGGCAAACAGTTTTCAAACACTTTTGAAATCCAGAATGGGTTGAAGCAAGGAGATGCACTATCTCCTCTACTATTTAATTTTGTACTAGAGCATGCCATTAAATCTTTAGAGAATGAGGAAGGCTTACAACTGAATGGTATTAATAAGCTGTTAGTTTATGCTGATGATGTAGTACTACTGGCCGATAGCGAGGAGATACTAAAAGACAATATGCACACACTGTTGAGTAACACTAAGAAATTAGGACTGGAAGTAAATATCAATAAAACTAAATATATGGTCACACATAGAAATTTATTATATAATGGAACTGGACAGCTAATGACAAAGGAGGAAAATTTTGAGGAAGTGGCTGAATTCAAATACCTAGGAACAATAATCACAAATAGGAATGAGATGCACAAAGAAATTAAACATAGGCTCAATTCTGGAAATGCGTGCTATTATGCATTGCAGATCCTTTTGATGTCCCAACTCCTTTCAAAAAACGTTAAACTGAAAATATATAAAACTATTATTCTACCAGTTATATTATATGGGTGCGAAACATGGACTCTTACTTTAAGGGAAGAAAGGAGATTACAAGTATTTGAGAATAAAGTTCTTAGGAAAATTTTTGGACCAAAGAGAGATGAACAGACAGGTGAATGGAGAAGACTACATAACAATGAACTACATGGTCTTTATAGGAAGCCAGATATAATAAGAACAGTTAAGTCTTGTAGACTGCGATGGGCAGGACATGTTGCGCGTATGGGGAATGAAAGACGTGCATGGAAACTTCTTGTAGGAAAGCCAGAAGGAAAACGCCCAGTTGGTAGACCAAGAATGAGGTGGGAGAACAACATTAACTATGATTTGAGGGAAGTAGATTATCCAGGGAATGATTCGAAAACATTAGCTCAGGATAGGGATGTATGGAGAGCTTATGTCCGCGCGGCCATGAACCTACGGGTTCGATAGTGCCAGTGAGTAAGTAAGTAAACACATATGCAAGATCTACACAATAAAGCTAAAGACAGAAAATGGAATACCATCATTAACAAAGCAGAAACTGATGTTTTTATTATTGATTTAACACTTCTCACTGAAGGATAAATTACATTTGAAGAGAAAAATTTTTTAAAAATCATCGGAGAACATATTGTTTAAATAACTCACCTCATAGGATTCATGCTTCCATGATATCGCGATTTCAAACATAATCATGTTCATCGTCAGCCATAACTCCGACTGTTGAAATTCTTCGGCCGTCAACTATTCTATTGTCGCCATCTTCAGTGCTGCTATCTATGGTTGAATTTATGAACTTTGAAATCAATGTAATTTCGTTAGGGATATCAAAATTCATTGATCTATTTTTGTTTTTCTGAATGTATATTTTTTCCCAAACTGTCAATTCCAAAGGTTTCTCTACTTGTTTTAAAAGTTTAGCTTCTCTTCCAATTTTATGATGTTCTAATAAACTATGTGCAGCAATTGCAGATTTTTCAATTTCACAATTTTTAATATTTCTGAAATGTTCTTTTGTCCGAATTTCCAAATTCCTTTTTGTTTTTCCTATATAAACTTTATTGCAATCTTCACAATTTATTTGATAAATTCCAGATTTCTTACTGTCTGGAACTTTGACTTTTTTATTGGTACTTAGAAGATTACCCAGACTAAATTTATTTATTGGTGCCAAAAAAATGTTGTATTTGTCAAAAATTTTTTGAAATTTCCTATGCATTTCAGGATGGTAAGTAATTTTCTTGTATTTTTTCTTTTCTTTGCAATTTTGTAAAGTAGTATATTCATTAAGTCTTTTATTGTGTTTGAATTTCTTCAACTTATTTATAATTAATTCTTTATCAAAACCATTTAATCTAGCAGTGTTTAAGATATGTTTAAACTCTTTATTGAAATTTTCTTCGTTTAATGGTACATTTGTCAATCTGTAAATTAAGCTATTGAATATTGCATGCTTATGAGCAATGTGATTGAAGCCTGATGATTTAATGTAATTATCTGTATGAGTTCCTTTTCTAAATATATCAAATTCAATTTTCAGTGTTTGATCATTCCTAATTATACATAAATCCAAAAAAGGAATTTTGTTTTCTTTTTCTAATTCGACGGTAAACTTTACTGATTCATCGTGAAGGTTTAATAATTTAAGAGCATCTTCAATATCTTTAGAATTTATTATTGCAAAAATATCATCCACATATCTGTACCAAGTCTTAAACATCCATGGGTATGCTTTAGTGATTTGACACTCCAAGTAACTCATGAACAAATCAGCTAAAAATGGTGAAAGCGGATTACCCATTGACAAACCCGAAACCTGTTGGTAAAATTTTTGCCTAGACTCAGACTTGAACCCGGGACCTTTGGCTTGCTGGGCCTATTACTCTACCAACTGAGCTACCGAGGCGAGCTGCGATCTAGATGCAAATATTTCTCTTATATACGTTGTAATTCCCTAGCGCCAAATTTGCAAAGATAGAAGCAAAGATTTCAAGCATTTGGCACGAGGGAATTACAACATATATAAGAGAAAAATTTGCATCTAGATCGCAACTCGACTTGGTAGCTCAGTTGGTAGAGCATTTGGCCTGGCAAGCCAAAGATCCCGGGTTCAAGTCTCGGTCTAGGCAAAAATTTTTCTCTTCAAATATAATTTATCCTTCAGTGAGAAGTGTTAAATCAATAATAAAAACATCAATAGAAGCCCTACTGGCTTTATAAAGTAGTGTTAAATTCCCAATAAATGTCTTCTTAACTAAGAAGCCGCCATTTGCAAAGATAGAAGCAAAGGTTTCAAGCATTTGGCCGAGGGAATTACAACGTATATAAGAGAAAAATTTGCGTCTACATTGCAACTTGCCTCGGTAGCTCAGTTGGTAGAGCATTTGGCCCAGCAAGCCAAAGGTCCCTGCTTCGAGTCTCGGTCTAGGCAATAATTTTTCTCTTCAAATATAAACCAGAAATTGTTCCTGAAATGCCATGAAAAACTGTAGACTTACCACAGAACATGACAATGTAACAAATAATTTAAATAAAATAGAAATTTAACCAATCCAAATTGTCCTAATGCAACAATCAAGAAGAAATGACTGAAGAACATCATCAAGTTTGCAAAGTGTTACCCCCTGGATCCAACATAGAAAAATACTAGAGTGCAAAGAGCTAATTGCTGCATTGCCAAACACCAAGCAACACAATTTAAGTGACAAGCATTTTTCCTAATACAAATGCACTAAAACCAAATACATGTATATTTCAAGACATTTTAATAACAAGAATTATTTGAAAATAGATAACTGAAAATTTGAAAAAGTTGGACGATTAAAATATTTTGGAAACAAGTTTAATGAAAAAATTTGCTTGAAAAAGAAACTGTACTCTGCTTATCCAGTGTCAATAAAAGTTACCATAATCTAAATAAAGTTTTAAGCTCGAAGCTCTTAAATAGAGCAAGAAAGCTCAACGGCTTCAAAACAATAAATTTACCACAATTGTTGTATGCAGCTGAAACTTGGATTCTCATAAGAGAATCAGAAAGAGCTTTCATCACTTTTGTAAATAAAATTTTACGCAATTTTTTTGGTGCTATTAAAGAAAATGAAGGATAGAGAATAAGAAAAAAAAAAGAGAAAATTTAGATCTGAATATGACAGCAATAGTGAAGAGTAGATGACATAGATGGCTTGGATACAACAACATAAGACTAAAGAAAATAGCTATAAGAGGTAAAAGACCACTGGATAGATCTAAGGTATATTGGAAAGACCAGGTGTATCAAGATATTATTAGTGGACTAGTGGTTATGCTCCTTGCCTCTGGTCCCGAGGGTCGCAGGTTCAAACCTGGCCGGGGTCGATGAATTTTTTTAGGATGGATAAATCCAAGGAGCAAGTCCTCTGGGAGGGACTTTAAGCTGTGGGTCCCGAGTCTGAAGATTTTCAGGGTCGTAAAAAATCCTTAAGCCTGAATGAAAAGGCCTCTAAGCAAAATTTACTGAATTTTCCCGTCCTAGTACTACCTTGGTTTACTAGATGTCAGTATGAGGCGGAATGCTGACCACGGACCACTCAAAATGACATCTATACGAAAACAAGTGTAACTAAATTAATATGGTTGAAATTCTTCCCTGTAGGGGGAGAGCACCTAAATCTCTTTTAAGGGAAACATGGGCTTACAAGAAGAGAAGACAAGAAAGCCACTTGGAAGAAGTGGACAATAGGGAGTTGTAGATGATCTTTGTGAATAAGACAGAAAACCAACTTCCATTTGGAGAAGCCTGAAATTGATTGATTGAAGTGTAGAGTCTCATAGACTGGTGACTAACATGGTACATGTCAAATAATTGAATAATAACGTATGGAATGCAATAATTACCTTATGTTTGAGCAGTTTAGAGCGAATCTCTTGCTGGGTCATGCTGCAATGTTTTCTCCATAGCATCAAGCCAGGCAAGTGTCTGCTGTAAGGTTTCTGCTCCACTGCATCTTGTCGCTTTTGCTGTTCCTTGATTCCTTCTTCTAATTGGTCCCATCTATATGACAAAATAAAATACAAAATCACAAAAAAGTCAAAACTATTTAAACAACTGCAAAAACTAACAGAACTCATAGAATGGGGAAAAAATCTACAACTGGAAAAACAGAGACAAAATAATGAATTTTAAAGTTCCCAGAGAAAACAGTTTAATTGTGAGGTTTTGTCTTCCCATCCACCACCAGAGGGAAACAATGTAGTATACAAGATTTCCAACAGTCAATTTCTGGCTCAAAATGATGGAGATATCCACTGAAACTGTTGCCATCCAGTTTATCATAAATAATGCCATGAGTGAATTTATCTAGATAATTTGGAAATCAAGAGTGGTATTTCTTAGGACTATTTAACGAATAAAATATTCACAAATCATTACTTTAATATAGTTATTTTAATTAAATAAAAATAAAACATAGTTTTATTTGATTTTCATATTTATTATATAATTCAGTGTTTTGGTACAATGTACCTTCTTCAGACATGTTAACAAAT
Organism: Diploptera punctata; assembly: GCA_030220185.1. Classification (NCBI taxonomy): domain Eukaryota; kingdom Metazoa; phylum Arthropoda; class Insecta; order Blattodea; family Blaberidae; genus Diploptera; species Diploptera punctata. Next base: position 107,805 of record JASPKZ010010121.1, read on the forward strand.
TACATAGTTATTTTAAAATATTTATATATTTAATGTAAATGGCGATGTTTGAAAACAAATGAGAAATGATTGGTATGCTTCATTTGCTTATTTTGTTCGTCACTGCAACCAGATCATATTATTTATTGCCAAAGGAACGCAATATTGTAAGAATGCACTCTGGTGGAGAAAAAATGAGACACATCAAACTGTATTAATAGTGAGTGGAGAACATTTTCAATCAACTCACCTCATACATTTTCAAACTTGTTTGATACTGACGGTTTCAGACAAAATCATGTCCTTCTTCAGTCATGGCTTCCACTCATGAGTCGATTAAAAATGTTCTCCACTCACTATTAATGATATAACCTCATAATGTTTACTTCCCAATATTAATTTAAATATATTAAACTGTATATTAATTCATTTCTGATGTCCTATGATGTAAATATGACAATTATATTTTTCTGGGAAAAAACACATTCAAGAAAGTGCAAACAGTGGTTCTTTTTTTGATGGTATAATTAATTGCTACAAATGTTTTTATATTAACTCCCATATGCGGTATGTGTTGACATTCATGCACTATATATACAATCTTCTTCTTATATTTGAAAAGAAAAATTTTCGCCTAGACCAAGACTCGAACCTGGGACCTTTGGCTTGCCGGGCCAAATGCTCTACCAACTGAGCTACCGAGGCGAGTTGCGATCTAGACGCAAATTTTTCTCTTATATACGTTGTAATTCCCTCTCACCAAATGCTTTTGAAACCATTGCTTCTATCTTTGCAAATGGCTGCTTCTTAGTTAAGAAGACATTTATTGGGAATTTAACATTACTTTATAAAGCTAGTAAGGCTTCTAATGATGTTTTTATTATTAATTTAACATTTCTCAATGAAAGATAAATTATATTTGAAGAGAAAAATTTGCGTCTAGATCGCAACTCGCCTCGGTAGCTCAGTCAGTAGAGCATTTGGCCCGGCAAGTCAAAGGTCCCGGGTTCGAGTCTCGGTCTAGGTAACATTTTTTCTCTTCAAATATAATTTATCATTCATTGAGAAATGTTAAATTAATAATAAAAACATCATTAGAAGCCTTACTAGCTTTATAAAGTAATGTTAAATTCCCAATAAATGTCTTCTTAACTAAGAAGCTGCCATTTGCAAAGATAGTAGCAATGGTTTCAAAAGCATTTGGTGAGAGGAAATTACAACGTATATAAGAGAAAAATTTGCATCTAGATCGCAACTCGTCTCGGTAGCTCAGTTGGTAGAGCATTTGACCCGGCAAAGCCAAAGGTTCCGGGTTCGAGTCTCGGTCTAGGTAAAAATTTTCTCTTCAAATATAATTTATCTTTCAGTGAGAAATGTTAAATTAATAATAAAAACATAATCTTTTTCTTCTTCTTCATTTCCTGGTTTAGGCAAGAGTTGCCTGTTCCGTCTTCACTAATAGATCTAAGACCATCTCTTCCGAGGACGTCCGACATCTCTTCTTCCTCTTGGAAAATAATGGAGGATTTTATTTGGTAATCTACTTCTTTCATTCTTTCTATATGTTCTTTCCACTGTATCTTGTTAAATATCTTTTCTTTTATGGAGT